>JABFFC010000578.1:0-25861 GCA_013623535.1 Fusarium penzigii
GATGGGATGTTGGAGAAATACAATTTTAGATTTTGGTTGTGTTATTTACTAAACAAGATGGGATTGACAACTTTAACGGTTTAATGGCCAAGTGAGGGTAGAGTCGGTGATATTGTCCGAGGCCAAGAAATGATTATCTTTGTTCAGAAGATCAACACGTGCAGGAGGAACCAATCCAACTTCTACGAAACCGTGACTTATAGCCAAAATTTCGTGAGCAATATTGAAATAATTTAATAGAACCAGCTTGGCCAAGAGAGACTGAACAACAGTGAGCGCACTTTGAACTGTCCCTCCATGGATGGAGTCGGGACTTTGACTGGAGTGTGGAGGTGGAGGTGGAGGTTGTTAGTCTAGTACCGTAACTCATATTTTGTACCCTTATCGCAACCAGCATAGCATGTCTTGCCCTATTCTCAAACAACCTGACAAATTAATCACGAGTAGATTTCGAAGTGTTAAAGTAGCCAGGTCAACCATGACTGATATTATCTCTATCCTGGGTATGAAGGAGTCGTTTTTATCGCCCACTGAAAAGCGACCCTACAATGAGCACTCTACTCAAAGCCTTCAACCTTTAGTGGACCATTCATTTTCACAGAGGTTGTCATCAGGTGCCTCAGCGACAGCCACATGCTGGTACCTTCCGTGTACCAGTAGTGCATTCTTTCTACCTAAGGTACCTACCAGCACAGGGAATACGGAACCTAAAACATGACCCCCGCCACGACCAACACAGGCAACTTCATAAGTTAATCTCCATTCCGTCATGATCAAGACGTTCACAAGGCGATCTAACATTTTCTAATCTTACTTACCATCACTGCACAACTACTTGTTATTCAACAAATAACCCCTCTCAGTTCCTTCTAAGTCCCTAGACACAGTCGCAAACAACTCTCTACGTCCTTCTCACCCTATTTGATAAAAGAATTATATCGCATCATCCCGTTCAGCCCTGTGCGACTGCACTCCTTCATCATGGGAGAGCTTGCCGACTACCTCATCAACAACGATCCCAACTTTAGCAGGTAATACCGCCGACACCCCTTCTTCTGTCTAACAGTGGGCTATTGAGCTGACTTTTCAAATTGAAAGATCACGACTACCAGCGCGATATTCGGACTTTCGTCCTCAACGCACCCTGAATCCAGATGGTTACCAGGCAAATATCTCTGCATGGCGCCAGGCCCTCTCTCATCTCGTATCCCGTGGCCTCATCTCCCACCGCGGCTCTACACCCGACCATTTCATACTATCAATCGATGACTCTCTGCTCCGTTCTCTCGAACACAAGGAGTTTGGCCAACCTCTTGCATTGGGCACCGTGATCCGCGAATCAACCGCCAGCCGAGACGTTATCCCCTTGCCCGATTTTAACAAATCACAACAAAGCATCTATCAGAGCAGCTGGTCAGGGGTACCATGGTCGGTCATGAGTTGGACTTTACGCCAGCTTGGTGTCATAGATCCTGCTAGGGGCGACGACAAGCTACCGACTGGTCAATATGTCATCGTCAAGAATGTTGAGGCTGCTGCTAAGGAGTTGGACAACTTGATGGCTGACAAGTCGTCCCGATTCGACCGCGTTTTCAGCAAGACTCAGTTTCAGAAGGCGTTCTCTGCTGCTCTTGTCAAGGAACAACGACTCTCAGATGCCGACCTGGATGTACTTCTCAGATTCTTGTCTCGTGATAAGGGTGTTATAGAATATGATGGTAAAACGATTCGTATCAAGGGTCCAAACGAACAAGCTGGGATCTCAGAAGACGACACTGCCATCGCCTCCCTCAAAGAACTCACAGAGAGACTACAGCACCAGACTGAATTACTCAATACACGTATCGAAGAGCTCTCCCTATCCGCAAAGACAGCCGTTGCCCGAAAGAACCGCGTGGCTGCTCTAGCTGCTCTCAAATCTAAGAAAGTCGCCGAAACGTCTCTTGCTACACGCTATGCAACACTCAGCCAGCTTGAGCAGGTGGCTACCAAACTTGAGCAAGCAGCTGACAATGTGGAGTTTGTCAAGGTCATGGAAGCCTCGACTGGCACTCTCAAGAGCCTCAATGCCCAGGTCGGCGGCGTAGACCGCGTCGACGCTGTTATGGATCACCTACGCGAGCAGATGAGCGCGACAGACGAGGTTGGTGCCATCCTAGCCGAATCGCCTGGCCAGGTGGTGGACGAAGGGGCCATCGACGACGAGCTCGAGGCAATGGAGGCGCAGGAGAGGGAGAAGGAAGAGAAAGAGAAAACGAAGAAAGAAGCACAGGAACACAAGGTCCGCGAGGACAAGGAGGCCACAGAGGCGCAGAAGAAATTGGACGAGCTTCCGGCCGTTCCTACAGATGGCGAGACTATACCCGACCGGACAGCAACGCCAACGACAGAGACTGGTATTGCCAACTTGGCTATTTAGAGGACAACGGTCAAAGAATCTGGTGGGGAGGCCAGAACCAGTCAACTATATCAAATATGCACACGACCATACTAATCAATATTTTCGAGCGCTTTTCTTGTATTATAATGTCATTCAGGGTTTTTGGAGCATTGATACACCCAGGTCTACTACTATACGAAATCATCAGGTATCTTTCATGCATGCTCATAAACCCTTGCATGGCCCCATACCAAATTACGCCGTCCTATATGCTTCCTTTTGTTCTGCTTCTCACAACTTTGCTCTCCTTTTGACTATGAATCCCAGTTCTGATGAGACGGTGGAATATCGAATGTTGCGACTGCTTGTTGATCTCCAGGGCCTTGTGTCGGTGCATCAGTGATTGCAACTTGGTTTCCTGAATTTACAAAGGCTTGGTCTGCGCTTGGGGTTGGGTTTGCGCCGTGGTGTGGCACTCCAGTAACCAAAGTTTTCGTCTCATTTGATTCAGCATATGCCAGAGACCCGGCTGAGTTGTGCGCGCCAGGGAGTTCATGCTCATGTGGCTGTCGCGGTACCTCTGGTAATACATCCTGCGGCGCATTGGGGTTTGCCTTAAGCACTTCAGTACTTGGCAATGTCGACGGCGCTAGGTTCACTTCCGATGCGCTCGAACCCTTCTCCGACGTCGCTGCCAGAGGTTGATCTGACTCGGGCGTATTTGTGCTGTCGGTCTTCTTTTTTGCCTCCTCTTTACTCCTTCTGGCACTTGCAATTAGATCCTTGAAAGAGTTGTCATGTTTTGTCGCCCATGCAGCTCCATCAAAGTCCTTGTCCTTGATCACCGTTGCATTCTGTATCGCACGTCCTGTTGTTGGTGCCCTTCCGCCTTGTGTTCGTTCCCAAATGTCGAGGTCCTGAAGTAGTTCGCCTCTCCGCTTCGGTCTTGCAGCATCGCAGTTTGCGTTCCACAAGGTGATCCATTCCTTATGTCGCCGTTCTAGCAGGGCTCGCGGGCCGAGATTGTTGATGCCCAGCTCGGCGAGTTTCTTTCGCAAAGCATTTTCTTTTAGTATAGAGTAGTTCAGCGCAGGGAGTCGTTCGAGGGTTTTATTTGGTTGACGCTGTGTATAACTAGAGCTGGAGCTGCTTTCGGGCTTGCGCGGTTGCGGTGGTGTCGGGCCTGGACATGCTTCGAGATGTTTGAATACTTGCCAGTCTTTCATACGTGCCTGACATACAGGACAGGGAACAAGACCATCTTCTAATGGGTCGTCAGCACATATGCAATCTTGACGGTCGCAAGACGCGATCTCTTACCAGGTTCGGGGACATATTCATCGTCGTCGGGAACTTCAAAAATCTCATCGTCTTCAGGTTGACTGGCGTACACAGAAGGCTTCTCACTTCGTGCATTTCTTAACCGCGCTGACGTTCGTACACGCTTCCCGTCTGGTGCATCGCTAGACTCTACGGAAGTCTCATCCGCTTTCCGTTTCGACGTCCCAGCACTCTGCTTACTGCGCGCCAAGTCAAGAGTTTTCGGTCTGGCCTTGACAAAAGCCTCTACCGTCTCCTCTATCGACCAATTGCTGCGCAACTTGAGCTCCTGCTCTGAAGCACGACACAACGGGCATTTGCCATCATTTGACAATGCCCTGCGTATACATAATGAGCAAAACGTATGTGAGCACGAAGTTATCATGGGCGTCTTGAAAAAGTCTTTGCAAACTTGGCAGCGTAGGGAGTTTTCGACGGCGGCGAGGGCTGCGAGAGGCGTTGATAGCCAGTCTGTGGAATCGGGAACATCGTAGTCGGCCATGAAGGCAGGAGGTGAGAAATAGAAACACTGGATGAATTGAAAGACAAGCAAGCTTCCATGTGTCTGTCACCAATCAAGGACTGTTGTGTCGAGCAGCCGTTGTATTTCTTGCTTGGAGGCAATCCAACAGTGTAAGCATGGCCTTTGACAAGGATCAGCGCCCAAAAGATTCAACAAAGTAATTTAGCAAAGGCGCGCCTTGACGCGATGCCTAGGATGACGCCCACTATTTAGCTGCATGGTTAGGCGCATACCACCGTCTGCTAGATTCTTATATCCACTATATCAAAGCTCAGTGGAGCCGTCGTTGTCCTGGTTCTCTGAATTGGCACGTGAGACCGCGTCCATTCTACGCGTCTCATCATGAGAGCTCCTAGTTTGGATTCAGACTACTCGGCCTCACATCGCAAGCTATAACAGGCTCAAAGTTTAGAGCTCTCGGTCATTGATCTGTCAAATTCTCGCTGATTGTTATCTCCCCTTGATTGGTTTCGTCCGGTTTACTTCCTGTTACAATGGATGAACATAAAAAGTATCTGGCAGATCGCCTACTCAGTGAAGAACAACCAGTGAGTATATCTATTACCCGTATCATGATAAACGTTCGAAATGGAAGACTCACCATGATAGGTCACTTATCGGCTTTTGAGTCGCGCGCTGGATGTTCATGTCAATACAGCGAAAGAGTTGGTTAAATTTACCGTCCAATCCAATTCTTTTCTGACCTTTACGTAGGATGCTATATGACTTCCACAAGTATCAGAATGATTTACAGAAAAACTCGGTTCATGCTACCTATCTCGTCTATGGCACCAAAACCTGTCCTGCTCCTCAGAGCGGCGACGATGTAGAAATGGACGGCTCTACCCCTGATCAAGATGTTGCTTCTGAGGAAGCACCCATCTCAACACTGACACTTGCTCGCGAAGAAGAACTTCAAGGTAACCAAATTCAGTTCTCCTCTATCTCTAGCCATACTCATCAATTTAGATATCCTTGCCGAGTATGAAAACGTGGCCGCCATTCACGTATACAGCTTGGCGCCTCATCCTCAAAAGGACCTGTCACTTCTCTCTGAGGTTACACTTCAGCTGGCCGAATACTCCAAGAATGAAGATCCTGCCGCTGCATCAAAGAAATACGGATTTATCAGCAACCCCCAGGTTCGTCGTAGGGACCGAAAGGGGCGTATTCAGCCATCTGCGCCGGCTCCCTCAAAACCTGTCAAACAGGAGCCAACCGCTTCAGCTAAGCCGAAACATGAGGCCTCAATCCCCAAACCAGCTTCGGCCTCGGACGCAAAATCAGCAAACCAAGAATCTTCTGCGCCATCTTCCAAGGAGGGAACCCCTGCACCAACTGCTGGCAAGAAGTCGGCTCCTTCACTAAAACGAGGCGTTTCAGGAGGCATTATGCAGTCATTCGCCAAGGCCGCCGCACGACCGGCCAAACCGAAACCTGCGCCTGCAAAGAAGGAGGAAGAGGATTCTTCAATGGCTCTCTCAGATGATGGAGAAGCCGATGACTCGGACGTTGTGGCTGCAAGCGCCAAACCAGCCATTGATCACGAAGCTTTGAAAAAGAAGCGACAGGAACGCGAAGAAGCCCTTAGACGGATGATGGATGAAGATGATGAGGAAGAGGAGGACAAAGCATCCGAGAAGAGTGAAGAGCAGCCAGATGAGGAGATGGAAGACGCCCCCGAGCCTGAACCTGAGCCTGAACCCAAGAAGGAGGACAAGGAGCCCGCTGAGGTGGTATCCAGTAGCGGCGATGGTCGGCGAAGAGGAAAACGCAGAGTTATGCAGAAGAAGCGTATCCTGGACGACCAGGGCTACATGGGTAAGTTGACAAGACAGGACAGCCTTTTCTGAGAGATCTGCTAACGTCAATGAACAGTCACGATACAAGAGCCAGGCTGGGAATCCTTCTCTGAGGATGAGGCCCCTCCTCCTTCAAAGAAGTCTGCACCTACCCCAACGCCATCATCTTCAGCTTCCAAGGCAAAGAAGCCTGCTGCTAAGGGGCAGGGCAACATCATGTCTTTCTTTTCCAAGAAATAGAGAGCATAGTACGTGTAAGAGGTTAGATAATAGAGAAAAATTGTTACATGGCGTAGACAGTTGGTTTTTTATTTATTTGTGCGTGTCTATCGTGGAAGCATTCGAGTTTGTGCTGGCCCCCTTTTGGTACTTGTCCGGATTCTGTTCAATTTTGCGAAGTATGCGAGCCAACCTCTTGACACCCTCTACCAGTTCTTCTTCAGGAAGATATGAAAAGGTGAGGCGTAGGAATTTGTCAACGTCGACGCTTTTCTCATCGCCATGAACCTGGAACATGGTTCCATTACCTACAATAAGCTGTTCCTCAGCCAGAGCAGCCTCAGCAACAATTTTTGATGACAACCCTTCTTTCAAGGTCAACCAGACAAAGTACCCTCCGTAGACATTGCCACCTTGAATACCAGTCTCACGCACGGTTACTCCCAGTGGTAGGATATGCTCGTGAAGAGCATCCATTATAATCCGGTGTCGACGTTGTAGACTGGGGCGCACTGTTGTCTTGAGATAGTCCTGCAGCGCGCCGGACTGTACCATGTCAGCCAACACAGAAGCTGAAAACTGGCTTGGGCTGCCTCCAGACTTTGTGGCTCCCGTCTGCGCGAGTCCATACGCAAACGCTCGCGAACCCTCGAGCCATCCTGTGCGCATACCGGGACCAGCCATCTTGCTGAATGATCCGTTGCTGACGGCATATCCAAAACCTTGAGGGTCGCTCGGTGAGGGTCCCATGGCGAGGTCAACGTCACACAGACGGGGAAGCATCATCTCGGGGCACTCGTCGGGGCCAAGACTAGTTGAACTGTCGGATTTTGGTTGATTTATTTCCCATTGAAGAAAGTCATATACGTCATCACATATAATGAGAGCGTCGTATTTGCGAGCCAGGCGAACAAGAGCTTGACGGCGATGAAGAGGCATTGTCTTGCCCGAGGGATTGGCACACGTAGGCACGACGTAAATGACATGACGGTAAAACTTTCTAAACTTGCCAGCTTCTTTCACTGGAACCTGCCGAAGTATTAGTGAGGGCCATTGTAGATTTGCATCATGGGTGAGTACCTTTTCACCGGGATTATTTGCAGCGTCCTCCTCTTCGAACTTCTTGAGCTTCTCCTCCAATGCCTCAATGTCCGGTCCCTCATCATCTTCTGGAAACGCCCTCAGACGTCTTCTGAACCCAGCATCGTCAAAGATGGCAAAGACAAGGTGGTATGTCGGTGCAACGAGCCAAATGGCACGGGTGACATTGGGATCAGTGAAGCTTTGCAGAATACAGGCAACATTCTGGCTTGCACCGCCGGATATGCATATACGCTCTGGATCACGCTCGACGTTGAAGTGGCCGTGCAGCCATGTCGCGAGGGCGTCACGGAGGGGCTGAAACCCGGAGTCTGCACCATATTCCAAAGCTGGTGTAAAAACGGAGGGGTTGGAAAGGACGGATTGGGCGGATGAAGAGAGCAGATGAGTTGGTAAAAGGTCTGGGCTTGGCCAGCCGCGGATGAGGTTGATTTGAGATTGGGCCATGGTTGATTGTGGGCGATACCGTGTTGTAGAGTATGATGATGAAAGGTGGAAGTGGGAATGAGGCCTGGCTATCACTGTGGAATTTAAGCGCATGGACTTGTTCCAGGGAGTAATAGACAAGAATGAGTGTAATATGGGCGAAGACAGCCTACAGCCATCATCCGTCTTTTGAGTAGATCGAATTGAGCAGCGATGTCGGACAATGGAGTTGGCACGAGGCAGGGACATTATTACATGTAACTTATGTTAGTAGTCAAGTTAATGCAGCTCCATCTCAGTGCTAATAAGGATGATGGGAGGGTTAAAAGCGGAAAATGGCGGATGTCGTCCAATAGTCGAGGAATGCAAATGGTTGTCTACGCATCTATTGGAACCAATTGTTCATTCTGCCTTTTTTGGCTTCCATTACGTCTTCGAATTAGAGGTCGGCAGCAGCCTATTAGATGATACTTGGTGCTTCTCTACCTAGCAGTAGTGCGCGTTTGTGTCCTGTGTTGAAGGTGGGGGAAACTATTCCCCGCTCCCCAGATTCAAGACGGATTTTCCTGTCATGGGAGCGGGGATGAGCACGCTTCTGATGAGTACCTGTCCAAGATAATCAGGAACCCTCCATTTACTTGACAGTACTAAGCGAATAGTTTATTCATCATGTCAATTTCAAAGATACCGAGTCATGCTCTACAATTCCTCAGCTTCAAGCCTGAACGCCTAGGTTTTCCCCCTAATTCACGCATCATGTCTCTTCACAACTGATTGCCAGTCTCCTCATATCTCATACGGAGCAGCTCCCTCTCCAAATATCAGATGAGGCTTCCTCTTAGCTAAATCCAGAACCGTTGATGCAAATACTCCGTTGGCCCAAGCAAACCAGCTTCTTGTGTATTGCTGCATGTACTGCACGTCGATACTCTCATGTATCAAGCCCAGTCTGGCAGAACTTAATACCAAGTCCAGGCATTCTTTGATCTCGGTATCGTTATCTGATGTCCGGGCTTGAATGAGGAGACTCATGGGCCAAGCGTTCTTGAGACCAATATGGGGTCCTGAGTCAAGTGTTAGCTTCATAGCGGCCATTGCGACGGTTTTCTTCATTACATACCACCGATGCCTTTGAAATCTCTTCCTGTCAAGTAATAAGGATTGCTCGACTTGTCTAGCAGCATCTTTCTCGTATTCTGGTACACTGGGTCACTGGCATCAACAAATCCCATCAAGGGCAGTGCGAGTAACGACGGGTAGTTGGCATCGTCCATCAAAATTGATGAGCCGTAGCCGTCCACCTCATATGCAAACACGTCTCCGTGCTTCTTGTGCTTGACGATTCCGTGTTCCAGGATACCGTCTCGGATCGTTTTGCTCCACTTCTCTAATGTCTGCGACAAGGAAGACTTGCCTGCTGCCGCCAATATGGTTGCTGCACGCTTCAACTCCACGGACATCTGAGCGTTGGCTGGAATAAAGAACCCAAGGATGGTCGCATCATCGCTGGGTCGAAACGCGGACCTGACAAGTCCCGTTCCCCAATTCAATGGATTACCGACGCCTTGCAAGTTTAGCGTCTCGGTGCCGATATTGGTACGTCTCTGGAAAGTATACTCGTTGCGCTGGAACTGGCCCGTCTCGGAATCAAAGGTCGAGCGCGATTGTTGCTCCAACACGGTAAGAAGCGTGTCAACAGCACGGTACCATCTCTTATTCAGGAAGTCCGTGGACTTTGAGTGTTCGTAAAAGTCATTGCCGAGTGCAAGAAAATGCGCCAACGAATCTAGCTCATACTTGCACTCAAAAACAGACTGAGGCTCGTATGCTGGGTGCACAGTATCATCCTGCCCATTAGACGAGGTGGGGAGATTGCTGATAGGGGGCGGCTGGAAGGCATTGCAATAGGGATGCTCGATAACATATTCGGCCTGTGTGTTGATCGCGCCGAGCAGTAGAGTACGGATGGCTGGGTCTTTCTTGGCCAATGCTTGGTACGGCTTCAACTGGTTAGTCGAGTCGCGTAGCCATTCGGCGATAATGTCTCCCGTGATGATGAACGATTGAGGCCCTTGCCATGCGCCATCCTCGTAAAAACCACCAAAGCCGCCCATGCGAAAGAAACCTGTCTCCTCTTGTCCCTTCGTATGAAACTTGACTGTCGTATCGGTGGTCGATGGAAACGTGTTTTCGAAGAGACGCGCCAAGTCTGGGTCTTCAATTCTTGACGTTACATCCTCGATGACTTTCTCGATTGCGTCAGAACGAAAGGTTCGGCAACGCGGGCTAGGTCGTTGGTAAGGAAGACCTTTGGGGCCAGTGCTGAACGGTCGGCTGAAGACGATGTCAGATGAGGGAAACCAAGATCAGGGAGTGTGTGATTACGAACTGTGGGAATGCAGCATAATGGGTATAGTCAGGACACGGGTCCTCATAATCTCGGAGCAGTCCTTGTGCATCGTCAGGGCTTGCATTGACGATGCTTGCCCCCAGGCCTATAAAGCTAGACACTAATAAACGAAGCGTCATGACTCCTTACGAAGAGGAATGGTCGGATGGGAACGCGTTTAACTGATTTGCAAACCGATAAACTGAGAACTAAACCATGGACCGTGATGCGGTGAGAATCAACAGGAAGATCCAGACCACAACTTTAGGTGAAACGATGATGAAGGTGCTTGTTTGGATACAGTACAGACAGTCGAAGCCTTCTCACCTCTCACCTACACGTGGAGAATGATTACGTACAGGCGCTTTCAGCTCAAGGGTCTTGGAGAGCTCCCTGATATTTGGGGTAGCTCCAGTGATTGACTCCACCGGTAATAGCCCCAGCTGTACGTAGGGCCTATCAAGCAAACTAACTTACCTATTCCCATTTTACAAGGCATAGCGTCAATGGCCATGATATGTCCTCACCATATCATGACTCGATCATGGAACAATTTTTTAACAAGTTGATCTTTGAAGAGGGAAATGGGTATCAATAACTCCTAGCATCTTATCTACACTCAAATGCAAACCCGACTCCCGAAATCATACATATATACGCTCAATCATGACTGCTTCTAAAAGAAAATCATCACGTTTACCATCCCCAAGTTCGGCTTGATGCAGTAAACACTGGCGGTTTCCACTGGATCTTGCTCGGGTCTATCACTCGCTTCCTCTTCAGCTTTTGCTTCTCCCGTTGCTCAATCAGCTTCTCGGGGATCACAATCTTGTGGTCGCTCTTGTGATATACCTGCATCCGCATCGCCTGCAGGGTATGTTCCACGTCCTGCGTAGTCATGGCCAAAGCGGTGGATATGGCCTCGATTGTTGCCTTTTCGTCCCGCTCGTTGTATGTCATGAGCAGGTCAAGGATATTCTCAGACCAATACTGACGATAACTCAACAGTCCCAAATCAGACAGCGGCTTCTCTGGTGACCCTAATTTTCCCTCGACCCTTGACAGCTCATATGAAAATTGGATAAGCAGTCGACCATAGCCTTTGCGTTGATACTGCGGTAGTGTCAAGATACAGGCAACGTTGTACCCGTCAGCACTCTCCTTCTCTTTCGAAAAGTAGCCGACTACATGACATCCCTTATCACTTCGTATGGCCATGACGTAAAATAGAAACGGGTCTACATCGTAGTAAAGCGTCTTGTGGTCGAGAAACATCTTAGAAAGCAAGCACAAATTTCGACACCATGTTCGTTGTCGCCGACCATCAATCTCGAAAAAGGAAATATCGTCGTCTCGGTAGATCTCGTTCCCGGGAGGGTGTTGGAGTGTGCACTTCTGTCGGTGCCTTTTAAACGCTTTCTCATCCCCATAGTAGCTGAGACAGAACTCGCAGAGATATATGACATCCTCTTGACTGAATGATTCGGGGTACGGTGAGAAGTACCAAGGATAAAGATCGTGCTTTCCAAACTGGACTTTGGAAATATTTCGAATTCGCGACACTTCGGTTGGGTTCTGCGTCATGGATCCGGACGTTCGAAGCTTCTCGATTTCCACCTCTCGACTAAACTCGGCCGGTTCGTTCTTGACTTCGTTGTCTCTCTCATCGCCGTCTAGATCGTCCCCTGCCACGGGTGTTGCGCCTCCTTCCACACTTGCCCTAGCCTGACTGTCATTGTCCGGGCCAACCGAAGAAGACTTTTGTCGCTTAGCATCGACAAGATCTATTTGCGACAATAATTAGGAGACTGCCTTAGACAGATGAACAACACAAAGCAAGCATACCTTGAAAAGGGACTGGTGTATTCGCCTCGGATGCGACAGAAAGTTCTCGTTTCCCTGGTCTCTTCTGTGATTTTTTGGACTGCTGGACCTTCTTAGATTGAGCAGCAGAGGCTTTCTTCGTTTTGGGATCCTTCGGTTTGTCCTTCTCGGGATTCGGCCACTCGACTTCTCGAGTAAAATCGATTCTCGCCACAGGTACCCATTCGTCCAGTCGCTTGTTGAAGTTGTCAAAGTTGCAGTAATAATGTTTGCCGCTCTTTGTCTCCTTGACACTGAGAATCTCAGCTCTTCGCGGTTGGCCTCCTTTTTCTACCCAAGCAATGCATCCTGTCTGTAATGTTTCGGGTGTCGCAATACCTTTTACACGCGGTTCCGCAGAGCCTACTGTGGCATCACCACCCGGAGTCCCTCCAGCCATGATGGAAAAGGTCGCGTTGTCACTATTTTCGATGAAACTGATATCGTCGCGTTGATGGGGAAGAGTGTGATTCGGACGGAATTTTGGAGGGGCGCGGCAGAATATGGAAGCATGGCGGTTTATCTGGATGGCGGTCAGGCTTATCAATATGTCACCAAGTGCATAACTCGCATAGCTGCATAGCCGACCTTGGTTTTCGAGCTCCAGTTCAGAAGCATTTTGGTTTTACTAGAAGCAGAAACAGAACAACATAACTTTGAATGCGATCTTAAGGAAATTTCGCCAGACTTTTTATATGATGTCTGAATTATCATCAAACTGGAAGATTTTGCAAGCAAGACTCAAAGCTGGATCGACAGTAAAGGCATCGACTGCAGAGAAACGCAAATCGGCACCAACCCTCGCCCCTCCACCAAGCAAAAAGAAGATAAAAGTGAGCCAGTCAATCAGCAAACTAAAATCGAAACCGAAAAAAGAGGCAACTTCAACAAGCAAGCCCCAAATGGGGGGTGTTCACAGTTCTAAGATCGAAGATGAGCCAAAATCAGGACTATCGCCATCTCTTGCGTTGTGGGCAGAAGACAATGACATCTCAGCCGAAGCACTGGCGGAAGCCTACAATCTCGGCGTCAAGGACAACGCCATGTTGGCTTCTGCGAAAGACAAGGTCAACCATGGCCTCACCGAAGGCATAGAAATAGGCAAGTATATTACCATTGATTGCGAGATGGTCGGTGTTGGTCCTGGAGGCCATGAATCTGCGCTGGCGAGGGTCAGCGTTGTCGATTTCCATGGACAGCAAGTCTACGACTCTTATGTAAAGCCCAAGGAAAAGGTCACAAACTGGCGAACCCCAGTGAGCGGAATTAGCCAAAAAGAAATGAGATTCGCCAGAGATTTTGAAGAGGTTCAAGCGGACGTGGATAACCTCCTCAAGGGTCGTATACTAGTTGGCCATGACCTGAAGCATGATCTCGACGCTCTGATATTAAGTCATCCAGGAAAAGACATTCGCGATACGGCAAAGTTTCCTGGTTTCAAACAGTATGGAAATGGAAGAAAACCGGCCTTGAGATTGCTTGCACAGCGTCTCTTGGGAGTTGAGATTCAAGATGGGGCACACTCAAGTATTGAAGATGCTCGAGTCACGATGCTATTATTTCGAAAGCACAAGTCGGCATTCGATGTTGATCATGCAAATCGCTATGCACCAAAACCAACAGCGGGAGGATCGGGAAAGGGGAAATCGAAAAAGAAGCGAAAGGCATAGGATGTGGTGTTCATAGTGGAATTTGTTGATATTGATACCCTTGCTGTGCATGCAGAAACCTGTTAAGTGGAGCGGGATATGGTCCGGAAATTTGCGTCGATTATGTGAGAAGAAAATGTGTATGGTGTTAGTGTGGTATTGCGAGACTTCTGTTTTCTCTCTGAAAACTAAAGTAAAATAAAAATCATCATATAGAGAGAAATGAAGTTGACTGGTGAATTATATCAATATTCGCTGGATTCAACAACTCAGCTCCGGTGTAAGTTGGAGCTGGCTGACGACGCGACCTTTCCGCGAAAACGCTTACTTACCTAAGCACAAATCCTCCGCTGCCCCCATCGAAGAACTAAAAGGCACTTTACGCGTACCGTCGCGTCTCCTTCAACACCATCAATTCTATCTCCTTCTCCATCGCTTTCAAGGCGCAGCACACAACCTACAACCCGAACACCATGTCGCAACCCATTCTATCCATCAAAGAAAACGAAGCCAAAGTCAAGGCCACAGCAAATCTACTGCCATGTAGGGTTCACCATGATGGCCCTGTGGATCCTGTATCATCATACTGGACACCAACAACAACAGAAGGTGTGTACCAGACGATGACTATCATGAAAAGAACATTTCATGTACTTACTTGCATACTTCCTAGATGGTTCGAAGATCGCATACTTCCGAGGTCGAAAACTCATTGGGAAGACGATAAAACTACCTGAACAATGCCGTGGTGTCGTGGTCGAAAAGAGGGAAGAGAAGCCTGCTGAACCACAAGTGACGGATGTCGACGCGGAAGTTAATGGTGACGAAAAATCAGAATCCCTTGGAACAATACAAGTCACTGCCGAGTTCGATGAAATGGTTATTTGGGGACATGAGACGACGGCAGATGCTGCGAGCGACCCCTACGTCCGCAGCATGGAGGAGTGGCTTCAGGTTTCCGACAAGGTAGGATAAGGACTCGGAATTCAAAACGACATATCACTGACTCTCATAGATCCATTCCTATTGATGAAACAGAAGCCCCAGATATCGCTCACATGGGAATAACGAATAATTACGAAGATACCCAAACGATAGCATAATATAGTTACGACCTACAAGGCGCAGGTTACGTTGCCAAGAAAACCATTTAGCTTTTCGAAGATAATCATAGCGTCGAAGATTTGTTGAACGATTCAAATTCATTTGGTCGAAGCTCGATGGGTCACGGCTTGGAGTCATTGGTGTTGACATAGGTACCAAGCGTTGATGTCCTTAGGAGCGGCGCCATATCTTCTTGACCTAGGCGTTGTATGACAGAAATTAGAATAACAATTTGGACTTCCAAAGAACACAGCATTGACTAAAAGATAATGAAATGCCGGGCATATGTTATGCTGACTTGCGGTTATTGACTCACTGTTCTTATTTATAGTGTCGGGATCTTTCCTTGTGCTTTCTCTGACACAATGAATTAGTATCAAGGTTTATTGTGTAGAGAATATTCATAAAGTGTTGATTTTTTGGGTGCATCAAGTTGCGACTGCAGATAAATACCCCGCATCAATTCCTCCTCGGTCCTCGGATCTGAGATAGACTTCGACTTTGCAATGACAGATCAAAACGAGGAATACTTTGATTTGGGCGCTTACCACCGACTCATCACTACGAGGGCCTCCCAAAGCCAGATTTGGTTTGATCGTGGGTTGATATGGGCCTACGCTTTCAACCATGAAGAATCCGCATCTTGCTTTGAACGGGCGATCAAGGCCGATGAAGGTTGTACCATGGCATATTGGGGTCTTGCCTACTCGATTGGACCCAATTACAACAAACCATGGAGTTTTTTCGATGAAAAAGATCTAGAAACTGTGGTTGCTCGTGGCCATCACGCAGCTAAGCTTGCACTCAAGCACATATCCGGAGCCACGCCGGTTGAACAAGAACTCGTCAAAGCAGTACAGGCTCGGTATCCCCAAGAGCGTCCTGGGGAGAAGTGCGAACACTGGAATCAAGGATTTGCAGATGCTATGGAGCATGTTCATGACATGTTTCCGGGTGATCTGGATGTCATCACCATTTACGCTGATGCACTTATGAACTTGAATCCATGGGACCTGTGGGATCTTAGAACTGGCGAGCCAAGAGAAGGGGCACACACTCTACGAATTAAAGCCCTTCTTGATAGGGCCTTGACTTTAGATGGTGCTCTCCGGCACCCAGGTTTACTGCATTTGTACATTCACCTCATGGAAATGTCACCTTCGCCTGAAGCTGCCCTCCCTGTGGCTGACCATCTCCGTGGGCTTGTCCCTGATGGTGGTCATCTACACCATATGCCGACTCATCTCGATGTGCTTTGTGGTAGATACCAGCAAGCTATTGCCTCGAATTCGGATGCCATCATTGCAGATGAGAAATACCTTGCCAAAACCGGACCTCTGAACTTCTATACGCTATACCGAGCCCACGACTATCATTTCCGCGTCTACGCTGCCATGTTTGCAGGGAAGTTCCAGATCGCCATCGAAACCTGTTCCAAATTGGAAGATTCCATGCCAAAAGCTCTTTTGGAGGTAGAGTCTCCGCCTATGGCCGACTGGCTTGAAGGTTTCCTCTCCTTGCGCGCTCATGTTCTGATCCGGTTTGGGCGTTGGGAGGATATTGTGCAACTCAAACTGCCAGAGGATCGAGAGTTGTATTGCATGACTACAGCCATAATACATTATGCTAAAGGGGTCGCATTCGCCGCCACGGGAAGACTTGAGGCCGCTCTGGAGCAACGAAGCCTGTTTCAAGATGCCTTCAAACGTGTCAAGCCATCGCGTACTCTGTTCAACAACACATGCTTGGATATTCTCAACGTCGCACAGTCGATGCTAGATGGCGAAATTCAGTACCGGCAGGGTAATTTTGAAATTGCTTATGAGCATTTGCGCAAAGCTATTTACCTCGAGGACAATTTACCTTATGATGAACCTTGGGGTTGGATGCAGCCTACCCGCCATGCATACGGCGCTCTTCTACTGGATCAGAGTCATGTCAAGGAGGCTCTGGAGGTCTATATGGCTGACCTGGGACTGACAGACTCACTCCCACGTGCTCTGCGACATGAGAATAATGTGTGGGCTTTGCATGGAGCGCACGAGTGCTTCATAAAATTGGAACGGATTGAGGAAGCCCAGAAAATTGAGGGATCTCTCTCTGAGGCAATGGCTTCAGCGGATGTGGTTGTTAACGCGTCTTGTTACTGTCGAGTACAAAAGAATGAGAGGGATGACAAGACAGTTCGATGTCATGACAACTGTTGAGAGGCTGTGTGTAATTGACATAATGCTATTCTAGTCCCAATCTATATCCCTAAACGATGAAAGTTAAGCGACAGGCCAGCTTAGTACTGATGATCGCCCGTCATACCCCCCTGAAATGAATCGATGCAATCAATTAAACTCGTGTTGGCGACGAAGCCCCTCGACGCGTCCGTCCATTCATTTTCAGCCAATAGTTTCACTACTTGACGCGTCCAGGTCCCTGCCAATCAATGGATTAAACCAACCAGGTACCGTATCTACAGGCTACGGGCAGGGACCAACAAACGTTTCTCCCCGCTCCCTCCGTTGCTAACTGACTTAATTGTTCCCCCACCATCAACAACACAAGTTGGCCAGGGCAACGCAGCAGTTTAGCGCATCGCAACACAACTCGAAACGACAATTGCAAAGTCGCAGCCCAGGAACCAAGTCGCAAATCGCCTTCTACGATAGGGACTTTACTTTTTTTTTTTTTTTTTTTTTTCTCACCCGCCCAATCGTCAACACTTCTGCCTATCATGGCTACTCCTAGCGATGCTGGCTTCATGATGTCGGATGCCCCTTCAAGGGCTGCCGCAACTCCCAGACGCAATTATGGCTTCCCCTCATCATCAGCTTCACGCCCCCGAGGACCACCTTCCGAAAACTTTGGCGCGCCTAGCGAGGATGGATTTGCTGATGATCAAGTACCGAGAAGCTCAAGGATACCTGATACCGCTGAGGTCTCGCGAGTCGAGGATCGAATTGGTATACTTGTTCAAGAACATTTTCAGAGCTTTATAGAAAAGTAAGTTGGCCCATATTCTTGTTCCTCTTCTTTCCCCTTTCCTCTTCATTACTTCTGGTAAATTATCGCTAACCAATACCGACAGCTTCACGGAAGATCCCCTCACAGCAGGCGCTCCCACCCCCAGCGCCGTCACAACGGACAAATACTACGTTGCCCAAATCAGGGGCATGCGTCATTACCAGCTCTCTACCTTTTATATCGACTACAAGCATCTTGCATCATGGGAGAATGGCAGTTTGGCGGACGGTGTTATGCGGCAGTACTATCGGTTCCTCCCATTCCTCACCGCTGCCCTACATAACATGATTGCAAAATACGAGCCTCAATACTTCCGCGAGCATCATCAACCCACCGCCTCAAGTAACCTCACCACTTCCGCTGCTAGCCATCTTGGTTCTGCTAGCCAGTCCGAGTCTTCTCACCGCAAGAACGAGCACCAACAGACCGACAAACTCTTCTCCATTGCCTTTTATAACCTACCCCTGGTATCCAGAGTGCGAGCCCTTCGAGCAGCCAACATTGGTCAACTACTGTCCATCTCTGGAACCGTCACACGAACATCAGAGGTTCGTCCCGAGTTGTCGCTGGCGACCTTTGCGTGCGAAGCCTGTCGTGCCGTTGTTTCAAACGTCGAGCAGACTTTCCGATATACTGAACCTACACAATGTCCCAACCAAACTTGCCAGAACCGGGTGGCTTGGCAGCTGGATATTCGACATAGTACTTTTGTCGATTGGCAGAAAGTGCGCATTCAGGAGAACAGTTCCGAGATTCCTACCGGCAGTATGCCCAGAACCATGGATGTGATTCTCCGTGGCGAGATTGTCGACCG
The DNA here is from genome assembly GCA_013623535.1 of Fusarium penzigii. Taxonomy (NCBI): domain Eukaryota; kingdom Fungi; phylum Ascomycota; class Sordariomycetes; order Hypocreales; family Nectriaceae; genus Fusarium; species Fusarium penzigii. The sequence continues at coordinate 18,606 of JABFFC010000578.1, forward strand.
TGCAAAAGCTGGAGAAAAGTGCATCTTCACCGGTGCTTTGATTGTTGTCCCTGACGTTAGTCAGCTGGGACTCCCGGGTCTGCGACCTACCGCCGTACGAGACGACCGAAACGCTCCTCGAGGAGCCGACGCTGGTGGCAGTGGAATCACTGGCCTAAAGGCCCTCGGTGTGCGTGACTTGACGTATCGTCTTGCATTCCTCGCATGTATGGTCAGTCCAGATACGACTTCAACTGGTCAATCCGCCGCCAGTGGTGTCGCCGATGTCGTTAGCTCACTTACGCGAAATGTCGACAACGAGCAAGACCAATCAGTCGAGGATGTTCAGGCTGCTGTGTTGGCGTCTATGAACCCTTCTGAGATCGAGGATCTGCGAGCTATGGTCCATGGTGACCACATCTATTCACGCCTTGTCCAATCTATCGCTCCTATGGTTTATGGTCATGAAGTTGTCAAGAAGGGTTTACTGCTCCAGCTCATGTCTGGTGTGCACAAGTCCACCAAGGAGGGCATGCAACTTCGTGGCGATATCAACATCTGTATCGTTGGTGATCCATCAACATCCAAGTCACAGTTCCTCAAGTACATCTGCTCATTCGCTCCTCGCGCTGTTTATACCAGTGGAAAGGCCTCCTCTGCTGCTGGTCTTACTGCTGCTGTGGTCAAGGACGAAGAAACCGGCGAGTTTACTATTGAGGCTGGTGCTCTAATGCTGGCGGACAATGGTGTTTGTGCTATTGATGAGTTTGACAAGATGGATATTGCTGATCAGGTCGCCATTCACGAAGCTATGGAACAGCAGACCATCTCAATTGCCAAAGCTGGTATCCAGGCTACTCTCAATGCTCGAACAAGTATTCTAGCTGCTGCCAACCCAGTTGGAGGTCGATACAACCGCAAGACGACCCTTCGAGCTAACATCAACATGTCAGCGCCCATCATGTCTCGTTTCGATTTGTTCTTTGTTGTTCTAGACGAATGCAATGAACAAGTCGATCGCCATCTGGCTGAGCACATTGTTGGTATCCACCAGCTCCGCGATGAAGCTGTTGAGCCTGAGTTCAGCACTGAGCAGCTACAGCGATACATTCGCTTTGCCAAGACCTTCCGCCCTGAGTTTACTGATGAAGCTAGAGAAGTTCTAGTTCAGAAGTACAAGGAATTGCGGGCAGACGATGCTCAGGGTGGTGTGGGTAAGAATTCTTATCGAATTACTGTTCGTCAGCTCGAGAGTATGATCCGTCTCTCCGAGGCTATCGCCAAGGTCAACTGTGTTGAGGATATCACCCCTGACATGGTGATCGAGGCATACAACCTTTTGCGACAGAGTATCATTTCAGTTGAACATGACGACGTCGAAATCGATGGTGACGACGTTCCCGAAGACAGTGAGACGTTGCTTCGAGCTGCTGATGCCGCTCAGGGCCGTGATCGAGAGGGTGACAATGATATGGTGGAACAGGATACGCAAACCACACCCGACGGCTCTGCTCCGACAAAGCGAAAGTACACCATTACTTATGATAACTACATCAAGATGGTCAACATGTTTGTCCAGAGAATCAGTGATAATGATGACGGCGGAAGAGGCGAGGGTGTTAATGGTGAGGAGCTTGTCAACTGGTTCCTGGAGCAGAAGGAGGGTGAACTCGAAGGTGAGGAGGACTACCACCGAGAGAAGGCCCTGGCGAACATGGTTCTCAAGAAGATGGTCAAGGTAAGCATCTGATATTTTCCGCTGATTACGATAAAAAAGTTCTAACAGACTCGTGTAGGAAAATATTCTTATGGCTGTCCGCGGAGAGGATTACGCAGACGGAGAATCAAGCTCTGCTTCAGTGGCCGATGTTATTTACGTCCTTCATCCCAACTGTGCTGTCGAGGAACTCTGAGTCCTCGGTCAAATAGCAGAACGGTATACTTGGAGAAGGGGACAGGCTTGGCGTAATATGATGAAATGAACGACTCATAAAGAGTGGTGCGGAAATGGAGGCGGTATTTTGTTGGGGATATATGTATGACAGACTCGAATCTCCTGTCTGGATGGCGTTGTAGGAGTTGTGAACTTGGTATGAAGCATACGAGCCATGAGGGAGATGGGTTATAAAATGGATACAATATGTCCAAAGTGTAAGAGATGGTAGCACAGCTTAATTCTTGACCTTGGTTGTAAATAGATTTGACACGACAATGCCAACCTTCTAATTTCCCAATCAATAGTGGTGTCAGCGACAGCCTTTCGCGTATATGGAATTCTTGATCATCACAAGATACAGAGATACAGAGACATACACATGCAGTTAGAAGCGGATCAAATCAAGAGGAAAAAAAGTCTGTCTAGACAACACAAAGTTGTCTAGAATTATAAAATTGATCAATAAGTAGTTTCCATGCGTGCTCATAAGCACTCCCACCTTGAAGCATAGCACATAGCACAAAAAGGTTGCATCTTCCCCCATTGAATCTTTACTTCGTCGTCTTCCGTTCCCCGCATCACTCCGTTCCCTGTTTTCAGCTGCGTACTGTTTTGCTTCCCACCCTACTCCTTGTTTCATGGGAAAAGAGAACAGACGCAAGTCCAGATCATTAAAAAAAAAAAGAGGGCTCTGAACAAAATACGTCCGACAATCATTGTTGAAACCTGAGCTCAACCGAGACATCAACCAACTTTCGCAGTCAGCTGAGATCGAGCAGGTAGGTAGGTACTTGCTCTTGGTCGAAAGAGAGAGATACTGAAACGTCGTCCGTCAAGAAAGCTACGCACGACGTATGCTACGAGTAGAAAGTGCGCGCAATACTCCGGTAATATAGTGTAGGATCGCTCAAAGTGAGAAACACATGATGCCTCCATGTCCTCGTCGCGATACATTCGCCTGCTGTAATTAAGCAGGTAGTGATGTGGGTGCACCTGCGGCACGACTCCATTCGGATCCTCTGCCGCGGTAACTTCCACGGCCTCCACGGCCAGATGACGACGATGCAGCTGAATGCTCATTGCGAGAGCTTGAGGCGTCTCGCTTGCCCCCTCGTCGCTCGTGGCCGGAGCCTCGGTGTCGAGGTCCTGATCGTCCATGTGATCCTCGTCCGCCGCGACTGGCTGAGAAGGGCACAGTGACAATCCTCGGCTCAGTCATACCGGGGAACTGGATTTTAAGGGCGTTGCCTCCACCGACTAAATCACCCAGGAAGGAGTATGGCTCCACCACAGATGGCTGGATATATAAACGCTTGGGCATAGGTTTAGTTGGCGGCAATGCGGGTTGCCATGCTGCTTCAGGTGCTTTGTGTGGTACCCGGATCTGAGGGAGGGAGCCCATCTCCTGCTCCTCAAAGCATTCTTCGGCCATAGGCTTAGTGACTGGTGACTGCTTGGTGCTCGTCTCAGAGGTCAAAGTTGTTGGTGTTGGGAGTGATACTGTTGCTGAGTCTCGGTACGAGGCGTGATCGAGAGCGTCCTTACTCGCGACATCTACAGTGACAGATTTTTGCGGTGGTGATCTGGCTCCGTTGAGAAGACTGTTGATGCGGCTTTGCCACTTCTCTTGCGTTGCCTCTCCAGCAGACCGTGGCGAGCGAAGAGGAGCAGTCGGAGCTCGAACGCTGGCATCCTTGAAGGATTGCGGCTGTGACCATCCGAACTGAGGACGAGGTGCGGCGTTGTGTGAAGCAGTCATCGCTGGCGGCAACTTTACTACAGGATGGGGTTTTGGGAGGGAGACGTGCGGTCGCATTACATCCCCTTCATAGGCAGGATGTCCTTCCATTGTAGGAGGTGGGGGAGTAGGTGACTTGGATCGCGTGAAATCCGATGGCATATTGCTCTCGACTCGGTCCTTCATGGGGAAGAATCTAGATGTACGTCCCTGGGTTGCTGCTCCCTTGTTTCCCTGAGACAAGATAGAGCCGGCTCCATGACCTATAAGAACAGGGTTGCCTGTCAGAGCCAGATCCTCTTTACCAGGAGGGCTCTGCAACTCCTCACCAGACACTCCCCATGGTCCAGGTCCATGTACCTGGCCTTCAGCAGGTCCTGGTGGTCCAACTGGGCGTCGAGTGCCATCGCCAGGAGCATGGACTGGTCGCCAAGTTTCCTTTAGGGTCGGCTGGACATCGTCCATGGTTAGTCCGCGCTCGGCCAGCTGGCGCTCATGTTCAGCGCGTTGGGAAAGTCGTTCAGCAGACATCTTCTTGTCGTTCTCGCCAACAGCATTAATCCACTTGCTCGCAATATCCATACCAGGAGGAATGTGAGATCCTGTGGCACCATATCGTGGTGGTCGAGAACCGATGGGCGCTGGAGGTTGCGATCTTCCTTGCGATGGCTGTTGACCAAGGTTTGGAGGAGCAATCGGCGACGGTCCCTTGACACCTTGCGGGCCTGCAACACTACCATCAGGAGCAGAGCGTCCAAGATCGGTAATAAAAGTGCCATTTCCAAGCCCGCGATCGTTGTTGGGCGAACCCCAGACGTTGCGGCTAGCAGGAGGTGCGGCAGGAACCCAAGACGACCCAAGTCGTTCTTGTCGTGTGGCCGAAGCAGCTCCCCAAAGGTCGGTGGGTTTCTGTTCCTGGCTTTGAGATGTACGTCGTGGAGTTGATACCACGTGGGGGTGATGAGTGGATGGGGCCGCTTTAGACTCAGTCCTGGGCCCTTCTTCACGAGCCTCAGCAGGTGCAGCAGAGCCGCTACCCTCTTGGGATAGCTGAGTCGTGCCCCTAGTTGACGATGTGCTATGTTCACGTTCTTGCATTTGAGCTGAAGCAGGAGCACCGTCTTCTTTTGGCGACTCCTTCTTGTCCGAATGCTTTTCGGGAGCAGGACCCAGTGCGTCCAGTTTCTTTTGGATTCGTTCACGACGCTCGGCCTCTTCACGAGCCTCCTCTTCCTGCCGTCTCTTGCGGGCCAACTCTACACGCTCACGCATGAGCTTCTTTTGATATTCGACCTCATCAACTGCAGGCTGAAGGGGTGGAGGAGGCCCTGAGATGCCCTCTGGAGGGGGCCCAGGTTGATAAGGTACTGCATGAGACGTACGGGGAGACGCCCTTGGCACCCAACCGTGCTGATGCTGGTGCTGGTGCGGGTGTGAGTGTGGATATTGATGTTGGTGTGGGCCCCGCGGGAACCCGTGCCCAGAAACTGAGAGGTTTGGGGATACCGGACTCTCAGCTGAGCCAGCGAACGACGGTCGACGAGGGCCAAGATTATCTGGAGGTGGCATTGGGCCATGATTCATCCGCTGCATAAAAGATCCACTACCGCCGCTGACGTTAGAAGAGCCCCGTCGTCTGCCGAAAGGTGGCTCCTGAGAGACTCTATTAGTTTGGAAAGCGCCTGATGGCTCGGCCGGATGGTCAGGGGAAGGTCTCTGTAATAGGGCCGGATGTCTAGGGTGTTGTTCCATTCGCATCGAGCCACGTCTATCGGGAGCAGGCTCATATCGTCCAGACTGGGAGTTGAATAGCTCTCTATTGCCATGAGGCACGCTGTCTCTCCACGCCGAACGGTTGAAATCGTCGATGGCAATCTCTCTCATGGGAGGAGGCGTCATGCCTTTCGGGTGCGGCGATGCTCGAGCAAGTTGTGCTGGTTCCGTCATAGGAGAAGCTTTCTCTACTGGGGGAAGAGAAGCCCAGGGTGACTTTACAGGGGCTGGAGGAGCCGGTGGTTTTGCTACAAGCGTAGGTTTATCTTGGCCACCGCTCTTCAATATCAGACCTTTGCCTGATGCGAGGCCGCTCGATTTCACCGCAGGCGAGCCCACGGAGGCCGGTGGAGCAGGAGATCGAGGCTTGTCGACACTCCGAGCCTTTGAGGCTACTGATCCGTTGTCGGATCCAGGAGGAGGGTGTTCGTCGGGATGAAGAGTAGTCTTGGTACCATCACCCCAGGTTATGGCTTCTGGGGCCCAGTCATCGTCATCGTCGTCGATATCAGCCCATTTGTTCTGTCCTTGAGCATCGTCCTCGTTCAGGCGACTAGCCATGTGAATTCCATACTTCTTCAGTTCTTCATCAGTAAACTTCTTTGGCTCTGGTGGAGGGGCAGCTATTATGTTTCGTCAGTCAAATTATAATCATAGACACGCAGGAGGCAAGACATACGACGGTTCTTGTTCCAGACAGCGCTTGGGTCAGGTGCAGCTCCCGCCTTTCCTCCATTTGCACCACCAGAGAATCGAGGTGATGAATCACGGGTGCTACTCCCGGTCTTGGCAATAAGTCGCGGGCGAGACGCGGACAGAGTCGCAGAGCTTGTCGGGGGCGTGCTGGAACCGGTTGGTGGTTTGTCGGTGGTCTTAGCTGAGGCGTTATTCGTGGTGGCCTTAGCCGCTAGAAAGGTCCTGTTGACAGAAACCGCCTTGAAAGTGGCAGGCTTCTTGGCTGAGGAGCCCGTACGGCCGTGCCCTTTGTCCTCATCTCGATTTCGCGAACCGTCTCCCCTCGAAGCTTCAGTATCTGACCCTCCACTCGCGCTGGCTTCGGCAGAATTTAGTTGCTCTTCAACATTCGTGATATGCTTATTGGCGACTTCGTCGTTGCCGATGCTGCCGTTTAAGCTTGTGTGACTGGAACTGACATTTTGAGTGTCGGACGCCTGTGAAATTTTATCGTGAATCAGCGAACAATCCAGTAGTAGGGAAGATTCAGGACGCAATGAGAATAATCATTAACAGGAAGGCAATCAATCCAGGGGTAGAACATGACTTGTGCATGCCATACCCCTTTGCGCAGTTGAGACTGATTATGAACATAAACAGGAGAGTGCTGCAAGCAAGAATAACATACAGGCTGGGATTGTGAGGTAGTGGCATCGGCAACTTTGTCCACGGCAGCCTCTGTTGCCATCATACGTCGTGAGAATGCGCCGTCGGTACGGAGTAGCGTAGAAGGGTCCTCGTGCAAAGCTCGACCGTCAAAACACTGCTTTGGAGTCCGTCAGACTGGTTCAGGGAAAAAACCTCGAATGCGATTTTGGTGCTCAACAGTAATCGCGGGGCGGGGAGGACAGGGTGGTCGGAAAGGCAGCAGAACAAGAGAGGTACCTTGTTCGGAAAAGCTGCTTGCGGGGATCCAGGAGCAAGTTGGGTTGAGGAGAAGGGATAACCGAGTCGGCGAGTTCGTGAGAGTTAGCCGGAGCTTGGGGTCGTTGACAAGATTTGAGTGCGACGAGGCGGGGGGGAAGATGCGCAGAAAAGATCACCAAAGTCAAGGTGTGAGGTTGGTTGCGAGGTGAGGCTTGGGAGGTACCCGGA
>JABFFC010000579.1:0-27203 GCA_013623535.1 Fusarium penzigii
GGGAAGACCCCTGCTTATCTTGCTCGGGGAGTGTCATGGGCATGCTTTAAGCTCTCCTGTGGCTTGACGAGCCATTGATCCGATTGGCCATGGCGCTCAGCAGCTTTTGTTTGTTCAGCGCCGCATGGTTGATTGCCTGCAGGTGTATTACCTTCTCGACTTGCTAGTCCAGATCTCGACCCAATCACTAGACTGGCGGTGTACTGGACAACCTAGATTGTGGGTGGTCATGGCCAGACAAGGGTTGATGAGCCATCAAACCTCGCTTCACCTCACTAATAAATCTGCCCCTCTCCTTTCCCCACCCACGGATTCCCGGCCCCTGCATGATGGCCAAGTCCGGTGTCTGCTTCAAGGCGGAACAACCATGTCAAATCGGTGATGTGCTGTTTGCTTGCTACTCAAACCGGGGGGCATGGCACCATCCCCGGTTGATCGTCAATGCGCCTTCCATTACAGCCCATGACTACTCGGGTGCGGAACCCCTTGACTGATGGCTGTCTCTTATCACAGGCCAAGCGTGCGAACCAGGATCCAGGATCCAGAGCTGGAACAAAACCAACGCTGCACGGTTGACTCTCGCCGCCTTCCGAGGTCAGCCCAGGCAGGGGGCATTCACTTCTTCATCTTACGATTGGCGGAGGATTCTCGACGATGAGCAAGCAGGACATGGTGGTGGGTTCTTTGTTCCCAACAAAGCAAGCCGCCAACCACTCGTCTCCTCTCTCTCTCGTCCGTCAAAACAAGCCCGCTGTGATATACGTCGCTTTCAAGCCACTCAGAACTCATCGCATGGCGGATATGAGACAGAGTCTTCAGCAGGTGGGTCTTTACTTGAGATTGACGGGACTGGACGCTGATCTTGGGATGTTATTCAAAAACCAGCAAGGGTTTTATTTGTACCGCAACGTTGCTTCTCGTTGCTGCGCAGTGGGATGAGATTGGCCCAAGGATCGTTTCTTCGCTAAGCGCGAAAAAAAAAAAAAAGGCAAGGGTGTAGAGACAATATACCTAAGAGGGTGGAAGCACCTTTAACCTCTCTAGTTTTGCAGGAGTTTAAAGATAATATCGAAAAGTCCCGTAGCCATACTGACAGGCCACCGTGCCAGCGCACCTGCATAGAGAACTATAGCTATCCTAAATTCTATGCGGACGCATGCTTCCGTCGCCACTTCTCAGGCTACATCTCCTGCCAGTGTGTAATCATAGGGGTGTGATACATTATTGCCTTTCAACCACTCTAATAGCTTCAATGCAGAAGCACCTGCCTCTCTGGATCCACAGAAGGAAAAATGGGTTGTACCCTTAAAATCCTCGACCACAAGACGGCTTCCATCGACTCTCCAATACAGTTTACACCACCAAACTTGCTTATAAACATCGAGATCATCGGATGGAGGAGGCATGCCGAATACAACAATCAGTCGGTAGAGGAGCAAGGGTGACGAAATCCGCTTGGACCAAAAGCCAAGCTTTTCCGTAAGCTTGCAGTCATCGCTTGACCACCTCGTTTCGATTTTGGTCATGCTCTTAAACTTAAATCTCCAGCACTTTGAAAAATGGCCCTTGACCATCAATGCATCAGCGTTGATGTCAACCTCGCCGGTTTTCGGGTTGATGATCGGTCTCTTAGGGCCCTCTCCATCGCTCATGTCATAGGTCCCATTTCCGGTATAGTCACCGTCATATCTGGAATCGATCGTCTGAACTCCATCCCCGAACACGATGGCTCGATCTGCAGCTGGACGACGATGAAAAAGGTCCAACATTGTTTCGAAGAGATCGCGCTGTTGCTGGGGAGTGCATTCAGCATAAGCATCGGTTGAGGAGGAATCGGGTTCTTGCTTGCACCTGATGAGCTCTTTTAATATGGTTATGACACCCTCTTCCCCTTCCCCTTCTTGTTCTCCATTCTGCTTCTCCTCCTCGCTGTCGTTCCCGTTCTCTTGACCTAAGTCAGAGCCATTCCTCCTCAGGTCCTTCAGTTGCATCCGTTTGGCCGGCTCCGGTTGGTCCGTATCTTGGAATGGCCGCTCATGGCAAGTAGGCTTAGATGGCGAAAGCATACCCAGACGTAGTAATGATGGTTGGAAGTGATTATGGTTGGAAACCGGTGGACTTGGGGATCCGTCAGGTATTTACGTGCTTTCATAAGCGCCAGAGAAGCGCCAGAGAAGCGCCAAGACTTAACCGTGGGCTGGCTTAAGCCGACAATGGCATCCGCTCACTTTCTTTGCCCTGCAGATGGACTAAATGGTCTATAGCACGGAAACTAGAAAACGAACCGCGAGTGGTTAAGAATTATAAAAACAGCTGGCAACAGCAGGATATCCTTGTCAGCTGTGCTATCTCGATGCATTTGAAGGTCAATGCTCTGCGTGCGTTGTTGTTACTGGTCTAAAATCTGCAGTTTTTCTTTTTCTGTTTTTTTTTTCTCTTTCTTCTGACATGGTTGGTTATTAGAGAAAACGGTGGACGCACGAAGAACAACGCCCATCTGCTGGCGTTGAAACAAACCCCTGGTTCACGTCAAATTTCATCATATTTTAAGATTCCCTCTTTAATTTCCTCATCCCGATAAGGCTACGTACAGTGTCTTGACACCCAGTTCCTGTAGGTTTTAGAGAAGAGTGCACTGTATGGATTGGCGTCTCCAGGACCCCTTTCCCCCAACTCGTCCTCGAACTCTTAAATTCCCAGGGAAGACTCTTTTAGCTTGCCCTTCCGTCATCCAGAGCTGGCTGAACGGCAAGTATCCTATTCTCACTTGTTCTGCATTTTGGCTACCGTCTGAGAGCAATGGCCGGGCCTGAAGCGAAAGATATCCCCTGTTTGGCGTAAGTAGATTCTCAGTATTCTAATACCAGAGATACTGAATGTTATGCTGATTTTGTTTTGACCATTAGTGTTCAAGAGCGCCGCGATGAGCAAACGAATCCGGTCGCCGAACGGAAGATACGCAGAGCAGAAATAAAGATCACCTACTACCTCGGCAAATCGCCAAATGAAGACTACCGTTGGAACCTCGCCCCAGGAAAAATGGACAAAATGACAATACGCCAGCTTCAAGAGCATGGAAATCTAGGAGATGCCCAAAGCATCATTCTCAATTTGAAAGGACCAGACCAGATATCGATAACATACGTTATTAAGCATGGAGATGACAATGACTTTCAGTGCAAAAAGCAGTCGATCAAATCTGTAATTGCTTTTAGGGCGGGTTTAGATGCCGGATCATTTCAGGACAAGCGACATAAGAATCCACATAAGACTCATTTCGATATCATGATCTACCCCGCTGAGAATGAGGGGGCATGTCTGGAAATCCCAGGAAAAGAATTCCGGCAGCAGAATGATCGAGATGAGGGAGAAAAAGGGAAGGCACGTCATGTTTGCGCTGACGATATGCAGCACAAAAAGGCTCGTTCTCGGAAACGTAAGCATACATCGAAACTCGGAGACGAGAACGGTGGGGAGGCGATACCAAGGCAGTTTACGGAGCCACCGCGGCGCAGTCAACGACTGGCTGCACAGCCGACGGCGCCAGGGAGTGGCCGTCAAGATTAGTCTCATATTTCTTCTTAGCATGTTCGATAAGGCAGGTATACGGTACTTGATGAACAACGGCAGCTAAGCCTAAACTTGGCATGTTTGTGGGCAAAATGCCACGGGGACTAAAGGCCATCGTGAAATAGAATCGGCAGTTGAGTATTATAACCTGGTCTTAGCTTGAGAATATCGTGGAACTGCTCGGAAGTGTCAAATCTCCAATGTCGATCACGCTGCGCCCAGACCTTGTTGCCACTATCGAATGGGTCGATGGGACACTGAAACACTCCGTTCTATATCCCATTCCACCATGGCCAAGCTCGAACCGGTTGATCGTGAAGATGACGAGAATCTTGTTGGGATCTCCAGCACTAACTTCTCCCAGATCGTAGCAAGTGTTCAGAGTCATATTTATTCATCATATCATCTCCGAATGCTTCTCACGCGGCCTTCTTCTAACCTGGCGTCAGTCTTGTTGGAAGTACAAGATCAAGGATGGAGCTGACTTTGGCTTTTGGAAAACAAACAACTTTCCCGGCATGGCGTTGGTGACTTCAGGCAGATATACTGAGCATCTCTTTACGTCCTTCCCAGGTCTCAACAGCCAGTCAAAACATGTCGTTGCTATGATGCTTTCCTAGCTTTGGCTAATCAGGTTGAGCCGAATTTCACTCCTGTGCCAGATTTTCCCGTATACCTGGTGCAGGGATCAGTGCAGGGATTGTCCGTGAATCGACTCGCTATCACACTCAATCCCTGCACCAGATCTACACAGACCTATTGCAGGGGACCGGGATGGGTGGGGTATGTCGAGCGAATGGCTCCACTGATTAGCAAATACTAGGTAGCGCACGTCTGATTCGATGCTTTGCAGAATTTACGCCGTAAACCCTACGCCCCAATCCGGCTTAGCGGGTGATCATGACGACCAGCAGCTTTTGGGAGCTCTGATTGGGTTAACTAAGACTTTTGCGGAATAGTGACCTACGTGTAATTAGTCTTAGGATCACTTAGGAGAGGGTGGTGATGGGAACACTTCAAATCAAAAGAGGGATAGTTAGTGAGAGGGCTGCAGCTAAATTTACCGGGAACGATACGCTTAGTTTACCACATGTTGAACTTGACGCAGGCTTCAAGAGACCTCCCTTCGCTTCCGAGCGCATGCATGGATCCATTCAGTAGCAGTTGGGAAAAAGAGCGAACCCTAACCGGCCCGCGCATCTAGTTCTTAACCCGCGTAAAGCAAACTAAGGAGCACAACCCGAACATTCGAAATATCGAAGCTGTCCTCATCTGTATATTGCAGCTATGATTTCCTGCTTGTTACGATCGGGAAGATACATCGTGGATGGTGGCCCCTGACTCGGGTTACAACAACGATTCAACGGCACCTGAGCGTTACTCTTCTCTCGTCTCTCCAAACAAGTGTCAGTCACTTCACCCTGATGCTTCCACCACGGATGCACCCTTTCCTCCGCCCCCTGCCTGACTAGCCGTTGGATTGCCTTAGTAGGTCATTGGCGCAAGGTCAACAACAGCAAGATGTGGCGTCTCTCTATCTCTTTCTACAGTCTCAACCGCCAATCGTCCAGTCGTTGATGGCCATGCCGGAGGAAATATATGAGACAGAATGTAACAGGAGGTGCAGCTGAGAGGAGAAGGAAGATAAAGAAGAAACGGAAAACAAGGGGAAAAGGCAGAAGCTACAGCTAATTTCATTGGGCCATAGTGACGTGACTAAAAAGCTGCCAAGGCCATTACTCGAATTAGTCAGGCTTGCTAGATCATACGAGAAGTGAACAGATCCTGCTTATGCGCTGATGCTGATAGATTGGCAGGATATCTGGCCGGACATTTGGTCTTCCCATCATTTGTATATCAAATTTCATCGATTCGGAAAGGTTTCCATGGCGGCCCACCCACCATGGAAAATCTTTAGAAGAGGACAATCACATGGTAGCTGGATGCAGGCTGCAGGACGCCCGTTGTCTCCCCCTTGAAAGAAGAGGACAGAAAAGGACCGTCTCAATAAGCGTTGTCTGGCTGCAAGAAGATAACTTGAATTATGCGCAGCTGCTTACATATGGACGAGGCCAGATATCCGACAACTTGCTTGGCGCATCTGAGCGATAGTGCCTGCATGGGAACACTCAGCCTAAACCTTTGCACCCTATCACTTTCCCACCATGCGCAATGCCACGTCAGTCAACTACAAACACGCTATAAGACTGTTATATGTGTCCTAGCATCGTGCTAGTGGCTGTTGCTTACTGCCCGATACTGAAGACCAGAGTATAAAAACATTCCCATTTTCTACTTTTTCCAACAATAACTTTCCCACATCCACGCTTCAAATACTGTATCATCCAACAACGAAACCCATGAGTGCTGCTAAGCAAACGGATCCCGGTGAGTTCCTTGATATTTCAAACCACATAATGCTTACATATCAAGGCTACACACCGGAAAAGCCGCCAACTTACGCGCAGGCAATGGCTGGGAACCATCGGCCACCAGCCCCAGCGCCTGAAGGCCAGCCTGCTACCCATCAGGACAAAACTAAGGGATGCGTCGACACTCTAGAAAGTTGTGCTTGTAGTACAAGTATCTGTATTCTTGGTTGTCCATGCATAACTGGTGGACTTGTTGAGATCTGTTGTAAGGAAGCTTGCTGAGCTGTATTGGAGATGGAGAACAGGGTTCGTGGTTGCGGAATGGCGTGTGGGGATGTCAACGACCCGTCTGAAGACTGGTTTAGTTAGAATATGTAAAGAAAAAGACAGTTGGACAGAAGCCTCTGTGCTTTGTATTAGATACTGATAGCTGGTCGATCTGTTTCAATGTAAACCAAGAAGGCTTATTCACCGTGACTGTTCGGTTTTCTAGACTGTTTAACAGCCTATAACTGTTAGTTTACTTGACCAAAACGCATTCTCGATATCACCTCGGCCACCGTTATACGTATGCGCTTGAGTGTTAGGCTCACGAGGCTGCATAACGGGCCACTGTTAGTCGTTTGGTGGCATGCTTAAGCTATCTATAGAATAATTCTATGGCAGGCTTGAGAAACAAGTCAAAGTTGACGTTAACAGTATTTTCGAGACCTCGGTAATCAGATGGCAATATGTTCAAAGGTGTACAGTAGGATACAGTTTCAGTGGCAGCATTCTTGAGTAGAAGCTTTGTATCTTTCCACTGGTTCACTACTAAAAAGAACAAAACACTACCTTCGAAAAATGTCACTGAACCTGTACGGGACTGTACTTAGCCATGATTGATCTTAGGTCGTAGCTCAGCTCGTAACATCAGAAAGCCTCAGTCAAGAATGCTCTGAGAACAGAACATCGGCCTCGTTTTGCGACGTTTAGGATATGTGATGTCTCTATGATCGGTTATGTCAAAGCCGATATGAGTTGGCAGTCACAGATCTGTGACTACGACGACAAGGGCACATTAGTCACAAATCTGTGACTATCCGGTCGTAGCTACTAGCTTGACACCCAGAGGCTATAGGTAGTCACAAATGTGTGACCACTGAGAATGAATGGAAGCTATTGCATGTTAGGTGGCGGCACCTGTCACTGAATATCACGCTGTTTTTATTAGGACCGCCAAATCAATGAGAAGTCAGACTCTTTCTTTTGATAGCTTCATAGCGAAATTAGCTATTGAAGCAGCCCATGGAAATTATCGTCTTTATTATTCCGTAATAAAATTATGCTTCAGCCCGTTATTAATATGATTATGCCAGACTATACATCTGAGATGTTTCATCTCACGTGAAAATGTTCCGCTTTACCTCTTCCACGTCTCCGTGCGGGGCTCCTGCATCATGTTCTCACTCACCCTCGTCAACACCATATCAATATGTCATCTGACGCCTCCGTTGAGGATGCAAAAGCCGACATTCGCGAGAAAGGATTTCACAAGTTCGACGATCCAGAAATCGGTTCGAAGATTGAGACGATACATGACAGTAACTTGTCTCTCGATTTCTCTAGTGAAGCGGGCTTCAACTTTTGTCGAAATCACATTCTCGTGAATGCAGTCAGTTTCTTCCTCCACGTTATGATCTAGTGCTGATCAAAAGCAGTACATCCAGAGCATCATCAACACACTAGACCCCAACGCGGAACTGCGGTATCTCCTTGCGTATCAAGGATCTCTAGCCCCAGATCCGGCTCATATACAAACGCTTCGGAACGGCGGATAGGATGCCGACATCTTGATTGTCCACGTCTGGCCAAAGAAATCGAAGGCCACTTTCTACTCTGGGTCTCATACGGTATCGTCGAGTCTTAAAAAGCGAGTCGCAGTAAACAATCTCTGGGAGGTGGGAAAAGCAGAGCTTCTGGGGAAAGGATGCAAGGAGGAAATTTGCTACTTTGAACATGGTGGTTTGTGCGTTCTCACATTCTCCAACTATACATCGCCGCTGGCGATCCATAGGGTTATTTTCGATGCAAGAGTCTATTTCACGCGACAGGAGAAGCGTACGCACTACCGTGTATACGTGAAGTCGCCTTTACTGGAGAGGCTCCTTGTAAAAAAAGGTGGCGATGACTGGGGTGTGCGACCTCCAACATCCTACGATACAACTGAACTAGCGAGGCTAGGTGTATACATAAAGCAATGATATTACACTTGAACAGAAGAAAAGAACTCCAGTGGGTGTGGTCGTATGTGGCAATAATCGTTACTGTTATGGCTTATATTCATTATGTTCAATGACTCCAGTACAGACACTTAGAAGCAAGACCGCACCTACCAGAGTGCTAATTGTAATTGTTTCCTCCCCAAGTAACAGGGGAGCCCTTCCATCATTTAACCCTCTTCGATATCCCAGTACACAGACTCCACGTCCGAATCATCGATGCCAGAAACCGAATGGCCCGTCGATTGAAGCGCTTGTATGAAACTATCACAATGACGCTGTCCCAAAACCTTCGCATAATCAACAGGCATTAGCCTTTGTTTCACGCCTTCTGAAACCTCGAAATCAAGACCCTGGTAAGGATCCGCTCCTAGCTCAAGAGCAGCTCGCATTGTGTCAGCACCTCCTGCTTTGATGGCCACATGCTAAAGACTCCAGCCGTCGAAGTAGGTATAATCAATAAAGCCGGACTGCATACTCTCAGCAAGCTTTTCCATGCTTGCCACGTTATTGATGCTAACAGCTTCAAAGATTGGAGTCCAGCCGATAGACGTGTCAACTATGCATGGCGATGCACCGAGCTTGAGAAGACTCTTCACATCTTCCGTCGTTCCTAGCAGAGCAGCTCTGTATAGTGCAGTTGTTCCGAACCGATCCTGAATACCAAAGTCGGTGAATGAATGACAGGAGAGGAGTTGGAAGAATTCGGAAGGGACGGTTGGCTTGTCTGGGGCAAAGAGTAACATGACGGGCGTCCAGCCACGGAAAGACAGGTAGTCTAGCCTAGCGCCCTGCTGGATGAAGAAACGCGCCATTTCAAGTTGCCTTGAGCCAAATGCCCATTCTAACGGGCTCCTGGCACCGGGTAGTTAGGGAGATATGATTCAAGGTAGGGGCCTGAGTAGATTGGGGCTCACGTCTCAAATTGACCGAACGAGGTGTTGACATCAACCCCGTTGTAACAGAGAAGCTGGACAAGTTCCAAAGAACCGCTTTCAATAGCGAACTGCTTACGTGTCAGCATGCCGATAGATATGAGTACCCGACAATACTAACGCGCAAGGGGCCGCAATTCGACGGCGTCGTGTCAGCAGGGCTTGCTTTTCAAGAGGCAAACAGCTCCCGTACAGTAGCAACATCCCCCCTTCGACACGCCACCATGATCTCTGACACTTCTGGCACAACTTTCTTGATAGAAAGGCCACCTTGGAGGATGGGGAAACCCGGATTGGTCAGTGGAAGGATTCGTAGGTCCCAACTGAGATGGACAGATCTGGGTCCGAGCCCCGTCAGGGCAGTCTACCAGACAGATGAAATTGTATATGCAGGCGGTTGCCGTAATACGTTATCGAGGCTTGAGAACGATTAGGAGCGAGAACAGAATTATCGGACAAGCACCACGAGTCGTAGAGTCGGTTCCTCACTTGAGGACTCTGTGCCAGAAACTCATCAGAAAGGATGTTCTCCGTGCTCTGGTCTTTTTCAAGCAGAGCAGTTTCAGTTGAGACGAGGCATAAGTCATCGCCTCTTGATGTTGTATTATCAAGCTTAAGCTCGTACTGAAATGGTTGTAGACGCTGCACAAGACGAGCGAATTCCATCGGGGCACTGCGAACCATCTTGAGCAACTGAAAGGCGAGGGTGTATGATGGGACGACCGCCTGCACGGAACCAAATACCTTGGTGATGAAGGATGAAGATCTCTCAACCTTGTCTGCCAAATCATTACTAGGATCTCTTACTCCCTTATCTATAAGATGATGGATGGCATGCCTCTGACAGAGCCTACTGGTCCACAGTGCAATTTGGGTCATGTGAGATTTGTACTATTTGGTTGATCAGGCTGCGGCGAGGCGGTTGTGGAAGTACAGCAACCGTTCCTTCTTCCCCATAGCCAGGCTTCAGATGAGACACAGAGAGTCTTTCAGGAATCTTACCCCTGAGGCGTGGTCGCTCCTGGTCGAGCAGTAACGAGACGACATCGCCGATCAACGATGGGCCATGAAATAGCTCGTCTGTAGGGTCGCTGGGTGGAAAGTGTCCAAAAGTATCTGAACGCTGCCCCGCCAACAGGTAATCCACCTCATCTCCTCTCGACATGTCCTCCTTCTTCTTCTGTCTCCAACAACAGCAAAAAATGTCTCAGGATAACGGGATTTTATCAATAATATGCGCCAATCGCCAGCCAAAAGAAGAACTAAGCGAGGTAGCAAGAGCTCTAATTGTTAGTGCGGTAGAGACAGGAATGTCATATCGTGATGTCGCTACTATCGCAAAATGCTCATCAGGGACTGTCTTCAATATTTTTCAACGCTGGAAATCTCAACGCACACTAGATAAAAGGCCTCGATCCAGCCGTCCAAAGAAACTCACGGTTCAGCAGATTCGGTATGTTATACTCACTCTTAAACGTGACCGAAAGGTCACATATAAATCGCTTGTCAATCATCTAGGTGAGCAGATCTCACGAAGCACAATCCGACGCGTTATCAGATATCATTACGGTCGCAACCAAACTATAAACGCGGCTGGATCTTCCGGAAACCTCATGAGAAGTTTATAAAGGAATTGGTTAACGTCACAGTTCACGGGAAGTCCAAGTTATCAATCATGGTCTGGGGAGCAATCTGGAGAGGAGGAAAATCCGATATCGTGATCATGATTCGCGACCAAACCGCCAATAGAAGAGTATATACTTCCAAAAGCTATCAAGAAGCTTTATCAGAGGGTTTACTTCCTATATATAACGGCACACGATATTTCCAGCAGGATAACGCGAGAATTCACACTTCTGAGTCAACGACAGATTGGTTGCTCTCTCACTCGATTGCTTGGATTGACTGGCCGGCTCATTCCCCTGATCTCAACCCAATTGAGCATATTTGGAAGCAATTGAAGCTGAACATCAGAAAGATGTTCCCTTCCTTAGATATCCTGAAAAACAACGAGATCGATAGAGCAAAGTTGATAAAATGCATCAAGTTGGCGTGGGCAGCAATAACTATTGACCAGGTTAATGCATTAATTGAGTCACTTCCTCGTCGACTTAATGCATACCTTCGCGCACAAGGTTGGTATACAAAATATTAAAGAGGAAATTCAGGGCTTTATTTTGATATATCACTTATGTAATTTGAACTTCAATTGATTGATAATTATATAAGTGAAGTTATCGCCGTCGAATAATTCTAATAGTGTAGGGTGGGGTGTTCAGATACTATAGCACGCTACGAACTATTGGCCATCTTCCAGTGTACTGTAGCCATTTGTAACGACCAGAAAATCTATAGCCCAGGTATAGTAGAACAAGTGCTGGTGCATCGATCTATCTCTTTTTCATTCCTCTGTCTAGTTTTGCTCAAGGGTGAATCCTGCGATGTCAGGACCTGTGAAGTGTAAGGGCAAATGCATAACCGTGAATATTCGGGAAATCATTTTCAGTGGGCTTGAAAATGATACTGAAATCTGAAGGATAAGGTACGGATGGCCCAGTGCCGTTAAATCGACACACTCACCAGTCAAGAAGCCTGAGCGCCTTGGCAGGCAGCAATTGGCACATCCATACTTCCAGGTCGTCAGCGCTCCCCACAACGAAGTGATGCGTTCAGCCTGTATAGTTCACATCCTCAATAGTGGTAGAGCGAGTGTAACCACAACAACTACTGTTCGAAACCCATTGCTTCGCTCTCGAGAACACACGTGTTCAGAGAGCCTATATCTTGTAGCTCGTAACACGGTCAGGGCCTCCGACATCAGCCGCAAAGCTTTGATGTCACAGTATTGCATATACATCGATGTATAACATTGCTTAACCACGTGCCCGAAATCCAGCCAGCGACGCACAACATTCCACATCTCGGCGACTTGCAGATATGCAGACAATAACACTAGGCGTTGTTTCAACTTACTCGAATTTCGAGCCTGGGGTCTCAAGCGGTTTCAGCCAGCAGCTACCGGAGCATATTATAACTCGAACTGTAAGCAAATGCCTAAGAGCCTATGCCTTGAGTGATGCAGATAACAGTATTCCGAGCGCCAGCATAATGCTAGAGGGAAGAGTAAGTAAGTATGTTTCCATGGCTGATGGTTATGGCTCTTCAAAAGATACTGTTTTCCGAGGATATGCCTCAGTTAGCAGGAACTCCTAGTAGGAACATTTCAGGAGATTGACAAAAAGAACCTCCAAATTGCATTCCAGATGTTGTTCATCGTCTCTCGATTGACAGTCTTTCCCACGTGCTGCTCATCGCATCTTCTTTGCAACCTTCATCCTGGCTGTCAAATACCTTAATGACGCGTCGCCGAAGACCAAAGACTTGGTCTCCCATAGCAGACCAGCTTTTTGGTTCCATTCAAACCGCAGCCATGAGAGAAAAGGTACCTTGACTAACCCAACAGCGTCCCGGTTTGGCAACGACCGTTATGTAGGTAGAACAGACGGTCGGCCAATCGAGCTGTGTTTGCTAAGATCATGTAAGACGAAACAGGGAAGCAAACCGAGAAAAGCAAGCAAATGAGGGGGTTGGAGTGGGAGTGAGCGTCGGAAGGAGGGGGGGCAAGAACAACAAAACAGGTTGAGAATAAGAAGGGTAGGAACAAACATGTCGTGCATGTAAAGAGAATCATCCGATACGTCTTTGTCACATTCGTCACTCAGGGTCATAACGGCTCAGGGCGATCAGGTCCAGGTGCTGACGGCTGACAATGTCTATGTGCATATGCATATGTATCAGTCAGTCAGCTACGGAAGGTTAAGTAAAGCTGGACAGTCTCACTCGGAGTAGTCTCCACCATCCCGGCAGGTGGTGCTCACATGATACGTTACCTATGCGGCTTGTTGGCCCTTGTTTTGTCATATCTGGCTAGTGTGGTGTCGTGGCAGTCATATTACCAACAATCCTCCAAATTCTTGGTGCTTATGCATGGGAATGATATGTTGCTCGCGTTGGGTTTTCTCATTACTGTCCTCCCTTTCTTCTCCCCTACCCTCTCTTACTCTTCTTCCCCATCTCATTCTGATAGCAGTTGACCATTGTTCTCACTAGTCGTGTTCTCGTTCCTTTATAACTTTTAGATAGGTTGATAAAGCATAGTTATAGAATGGGTCAGCAGATTCGGTGCATCTATACGAGGCGCTAATGCCGCCGGATTTAGTGCAACTGGCCGTCTATTGCGGCGAAACAAGAGCGGTCAAGGGTCGTAACATTCGCGAAACGCAGCGTGCCTCAAGAGCCTCCGCCGCCTTGAACGATTGTGACCTAGAAAGAAGCGTCTTCAAGCCCAGGGCTGTTAGCAGCTGCCAAGGAAGCGCCGAACGGCCGTGCTTGGGAATGGAGAGCCACGCATCCACCAACAGCAAGGCTGAAAGTCTCGCCCTGGACAGGATTTGACTCCTGGGCGGTGGGGTAAGTCAATTAGGTAAACTCACGGAACTTAAGGTCAGCCCACGTGTCGAAGGCAACAGCTACCGAGGCCGCTTCCTCGTTTATCAGAGTAGAGTCAAGCCCCTGTTCTCTACGAATTCGGAATGCCCTTCCCATTTTCCGGTGCTACATCCATCCCTCCGACGTCTTTCGTAGCGAGTGACGGTTTTCGTGGAACCCTACCTTCGAATTCATCCGTGGGTGATTGTATTCTTGGTATTGACACGTTCATTCGTCACAGGCGAAGGTAATATAGAGTTTCGTTCACACTCGACCTTGAGCCCAACGTGAGCTCGTAGTATCTCAGTTTCGACATGAACGTTCAAGGCCAAGAAGTTGACAGACATCTTGAGCTAGGTTGCTTGGCGGTACCCGTCAACAACCAACGGGGCCATGAGTCAAGTGAGAGGTGCCACCAACAAAGTTGGTGAATATCTCATTGATGTCTTGCTAACATCCTAACCGTACGTGGCGCCGCCCGAAAGATCCAGTCTGCGCTATGGGGACATTTCGTGGAGCTAACGGGAAGACTTTCCCAATAAGCTTACAGCTCCGGCTAGGCAATCATTTTGGTCAAACGACCTGCTTGACCGCGCCTAAGAATGGAATGGCCATACCGCCACGCTCTTATTGGAACTGAACCTCAGAAACAAACAAGACTACAATAGCTTGTTTCGATATCCTTCTTTTCCCTTTCATATACGTTGCTCTTTCGACTTATCCCTGAAGCGGCCTCGACAACAGCAAATGTCAAAAATCCTACGCCCAAGACTGAATTCAACTTCAGAACTATCTCCAGTTCGCATCAACAGGATTCTGGATCCTAAACTGGTCAGATTATTACGGCGAATGCAGCGAAAGAGAATAAAATTCTTACCTTCAAACTTAAAAAACAATTGGAAGAAACCCGAAGCCTTTCTGTCTGAGATACTAAGCCAGAAATCGTCCATATGGACCTTTGCGTCGAAGGATACGCTACTGTTCAACATCAACAGCATCGCTGTTGTCATCCAGCAGCCCATCCAGGCGTCTGTTACTTGGGTCGATTTCGAATTCAGAAAAGAAATTGGCTTCCAGCTAACTAGTGCAACAGTGTCACACCTCGCCTGTCTCCAGCAGAACATGAATGCAGGCATGAACATGAAAAAGTCGTTGGAAGACTTAGAACAGGACCTCAAAGGATTTTACGTCACAATTCCCATCGATGGACTGGCTAATATCGGGATGAAAGGGTTTGGAAACTTGTGCGAGGAGTATAAGTTATCAGCGATATCCCAGATCAAGAAGTGTCTTGCAAAGTCACTGCTGGCCATCTTCGATGACAGGCTCAGGGTTTCTTCACGTCCTCTCCTACAGCATAATACAACGAGAACTTTGGCCATGATGCCTCGAGAGCAAGCGATGAGTTGCACCTTTAGCAAGCCTGAGTCAAGCCAGTTCACCCCTATATATTTGTCGAACTTCCCAGAAACGCCTACATCGTTCCCTGCGCAGGATGCTACGAGCTTTACATCCTTCGGCCATGGGAACTCTGAGCATCAGACGAATGACCCTTACTGGTACGGCAACGGCGGATCCCCTCCAATGTCGTATTACAACATGCCGCGCTGGGTGGAATGTTTTTGCACAACTCATAACCCAGAATGGTTTCCTCTAATCACTCGAGATAACTCTGGGTACAGTACTGCTCTTTGTTCCACAGTGTGGTATGGATCTGACAGTGGATATAGGAAGGCAATGCTGTGGTATCAATGCACGACTCGTAAGTGCAATGTCATTGATGGGGCGTCCGAAGGGAGTCTTGATAACGGAACTGGACTGCAACAAGGGTACAATTAGTCAGACGATCCCAAGCAGTGTTGTGCATTACTGAGGATAAATACAAACGTTGTTTTGAAGAGATACTCGTGCATCTGAAAACGTCGTGCAACTTCTTCAACCGATCTTGGACATCATCCACGGAGACCAAAGCATAAGCAATCTCCACTCCATTACCAAGCCTATTTCATTGACTTGCGGCGATGGGGTGCGATCCGAGTGCACCCAGATGCACTACTCCATTAATTTCTTGTCTTGCAGTAAGAAAATGGACAGTGCTTCGTACCTTGAGGCAACATGATGGCCACATTTGTGCTTGTCTCGACCTGCCTGCTTCTTATATCTAACATTGTTGGAAGAATTGTTGGGCAGCAGTGCAGACAGTTAATGGTACGCTCTTCAATAGGTATTCTACGGAATGTGATATTAGCCAGGATGACATGTATCATGTCGACAGATCAGGCAGGACCGCCACATGACGTGGATCACAATCCTCCGGTACCGTGGCCTACCACGAATCGACACCTACAGATCATCAACCTCCCATGTAATGACTTTGAGCTGTAAGTTATGTAATTTTCCACGACAAGCTGATACTGCATGGATAGTTAGTTGCCTTATCTTGATTTCAAATGCATTCCCACCTCACCAACCAGCCTCCCCCAAACGTGGGAGTCGATGGGAATGGCACCGAACGAGTACTACACCAGGCTGGACTGGAAAAAAAAAAAAAATAATAATAATAATAAAATAAAAAATAAATTAAACAAAGTTTGAGCATACATGGAACGTTGTTCGTAACCAAGACCTTGGAGATCCATGAGTTTTTTCAGGTTTGACCCCCTTAATTATCAAGTATCCCAAGAACGCACTGTCAGTTGTTGGCCGTATTTTGCTCAGCCTGACATTAAGTCATACGCAGCACATCCAAGCTCCTATTAACGTACTTGAAAAGCATCCGACAATAGACAAAAACTATAGAATACCTAATGGGGAGAACCCTGGACTAGTCTTAACTCATTTCTCCTCGTTTCCGTGGTTTCTTTACTTTCTGTAAGCAAAAATAGTTCTGATGCCCCAAGAACGAAAGTGCAGGTGGTACCATGCTTTTGCTCAAAACCACGAAGTCTACGACTCGGTCGATTGCAATTACTGCATGAATGTACAGAAATTTGATTTTGATGAGGTGCCCAGGTCCAGGTAGGCCTTCGCTTACGAGACCTCTCTCCTACCAGAAAATGGGTCGCAAAACCTGTGTCAATGACCTTTCTGTATCCACCTAATTGAACTCTGAAGTTTTATAGCTTAGCTAACCCTAGATCAATAAATATATAGCTATATTTGTTAGAGAGGCCTAGTATTCTTTCTTATCAAATAATAATTTTAATTATATGGCTATTAAAATCCGGTCTATAGAGCTTTGCAAAGTTGCTGAGGTCCTGATGATTACCTCAGTAGGTTGACTGTCTATCCATCAGTGGTAACATTGATGCCCTTGTAACGAACGTGTTAGAATTAGAGCTCATCCAAAGTGATACATGTCTGATGCAGTATTTTACGTTCTTATAGTATCTAACTACAAACCGTGACGATCTGTATTCTTAGCACTAGCTGGTTCGACTCGCCACATCGTGAACTTGACGCTGTAAGGCCTTTACATCATATAACATTCCTCATCTTCCATCTATCAATCTTAAGCATTCCGTATTTACTTCCTCATCCAAAACCTCATACGTCTGTTGTCTGCTCACATCGACGTATCTTTGCTGACCTAGGATATCGAATCTGTGTATTGAGGCAAGAGTGTAGCCTAGAGTTGGCTTCCGAATATCAATCGTCTGCGGATCTTTTCCCTGTTTTGCCATGCATTCAGAGCTGGGCACGGCCACAATCGAATGCAACTCAGTTCAGGTCAACTGGGTCATACTCACCACATTCGTTGTATATAAGAGCCTGATCAGGCTTCATCCATATCAGACCATATAACAGTATCGAGTAACGTCTTTCCCGGTTTTCTTTGTAATCCGGATGCCTCTTTCTGAACAAAGGCGACAAGGGTGATGCATCAGAGTAGTCATTGCAAGACCCTAAGGGCCTCTAAGAGCACGATAATGCTGTGATGGGATACACAGTACACCGGGTTAAGCTCCGTTGCTGAATTAGTAGCCTAGGAGATCAAGCAGATGTCCAACCTCTTACGCGCACTCCCTGCGCCAGATAAATGGATCAGGGTTAGACCCAGCATTGGCGGGGACCTGTCATCTTGTCTCAATCTCTAGCAAGCCGCTTGGTTGCCTCGTATTCGGGCCAGCTATGCGGCCGTGTTGGGCCTCATCACAGGAAAAAAAAAAAAAACTCAACCTCCCATCACATAGACGAAGAGGGTCCCATCACGCCAGCGACGTCGAACTAGCGGTGAGATTTAAGAAGCACAAGACATAAAAGGCTGCCGCATCCTGTGGTAACTCATGATGGCTATCCTAAGCATTTCGGACACAGCAACCTACAGTCAAGGCTAGGATCACCTCTCGCAAATCGCCAAGCTACCCTAGAGCAATGGAAGGGAGTCCCTTGCCTCACCTTACGCTCCTGGATGGAAAGACCCTTTATCCTAAACTTCTCGGAGTGGGTGAAACATTGAACTCGGTGACTGCCTATCCTAGCTTCTGCTATGGAACCCCGTTCCAAGGTACGAACCTGACATGCCAAGTTCGGATTCATGCGCTAAAGTCTTGTAGGTCATGAACCTTGTTTGATATGCAAAGACGATACCAAGGATAACCCCAACCAAGACTGTCTGTGGACAGATGGGAGGTGGTTGTTGATGAGAGTCAACACGCCCGCCGGCACAGCATCAATTCTAGATGACAAATCTGGAAGTTTTATGTGGCAGTTGTGGTCCAAATCTTCTAGTTGTTTGGCTGTCATCAAGATCACACATTCTACCTCAAGTGATGCCTCAAGCGATGCAGAAGAAATCAAAGCACTTGAAACGATGCGAGTCAATAGCGACGAACCGGGAAAAACTCCATGTCAAATCCTGAGGTCTCAAGCCAATCAGGATTCAAATCTCGGTTCGCAACGTCAAATGAGCAAGCTCGAGGTGGATCTTAGATCGGACCAGGTTTGCAGCATCAGAAATCTTTTATTGGCGTTCTCTGGCTTACATGCACGTAGTGCAAAATCAGCGTCGGTACCGAGAAGCTCATTGTCGACAATATAGCTCAATGCCTAAAGAAAGGATTTTACCTTTGGATCCATGATGAAACCATTCTTTTCGGTCAGGTGCTGACAGATGAGATGGCTCGCATTTTTGAATTAGAATCGAAGTTGGAGAGGATACAGCCTTCTTTAACATTTCTCAGTCTACTTTACAATGTTCCTAATTCCAATAGGGGAAATAAGCAGTTGCAGTGATAGGCTTCAGACACTGTTTCCTTGAGCAAGGTTGGATGGGCAGCAAACATGAACGGTAATGGATTATGGAGGATCGAGAAGGCGCGAGACTACGGCGCAAGAAATATACAATGTCTCCAAAATATTGTGTGGCACCAGTGAGCCCATTCATATGCAGATATTGCACTCCAGTCATGATCTGCAAGGTACGGCCTAGTGACGACTCGTTGTTGAAACACAAGATGCCGCACGAGACGTAAAGTCAAGTTAGAGATTGGCCCTACGTTCAAGTTTCCGAACGTGGAATCAACGCTCTCAGCTGTACCACAATACCAGGAACAAAGCGGCGGTGACTCGCAGATAAAAAGATAGTTGTTGTTAGACGACCTTGACCCGGCGAGGGCATCTACGTGAGGCGGGACAATCGACAGCCGCCCATGGCAGAGGCGCAGGGTGGGTTCCGAGACGCCTGGGCTTACTGAACGCTGCTAGTTGTTCCTGACAGTTCCAAGGAAGGCTGGGGATAAGCATTCGCGGTAAGGGTTATGAGCGTTGGGCAACGGCCGTCATATCACATCCAAGGAGTAAATGGTATGTACTATTGTAATATACGATCGGCCGATGATGATGCAAAGCACCTGATAAGGTAGTAAATATTTCACAACAGGACAGCCCCTTGACTGTATACCGATGATTACACTTTTTGTTCAACGTAACTATGTGTTTGTTAACACGTACAAATCATCAACCTCTCATGCAAGGACTTTGAGCCATAACTTATGTGATATTCCATGACAAGCTGATACTGCACGGGTAGTTAGTTGCCTTATCTTGATTTCACATGTTTTCCTACCTCATCAACCGGCCTCCTCCATCTACGGAAGTCGATTGGAATGGCACCGAAGGAGTACTACACCAGGCTGCCTTGGAAAAGAAAGTTCGAGCATACATGGAACGTTAATCGTAGCCAGAAGCTTGGAGATCCATGAGTATTATCAGGTTTGAGACTCATAGTTGTCAGGTATCCCAAGAACGCACTGTCAGTTGCCCGCCATGTTTTTTCAGCCTGAAATTAAGCCATACGCAGCGTATCCAGGCTCCCATTAACGTACCTAGAAAGCACTCAACAATAGACAAGAACTGTAGAATACCTTATGGGGAGAATTCAGAACTAGCCTTGACTTATTTCTCCTCGTTTCCGTGCCTTTACATTGTGTAAGCAAAAATTAGTTTTGATGCGCCGACAATGAAAGTGCAAGTGGTGTCATGCTTTTGATCAAAACGACAAGGTCCACGGCTCGGTTGGTTGCAAATTACTGCATGCGAATACAGAATCTTGATTTGACGAGTTGATTATAGTACTGCTGGGCCCCCCACTGTTTGATAAATCACTGCTTGCATTTGGGTCGACACACATATCTCATCCCCCCGTGCCAAAAAATACCCATTGAATTTGCCTTTCTTCATGTCTTGAATAATTCTCTTTCCCAACCATGACCGTTAAAGTCTCTGTCCTTCTGATTTGCCTCGGCATCTGGTACCTTCTAGTCGTCGTTGAGCAAGGCCAGCTGCCAAGACCTACCGACCCTCCCTCCTCGGTGTATGATCTACTCAAACCAGACACAGGGGCCACGAAGCCAAACATCACGCTTGTTAACGCTAGAGGAACCATCACGAAGGTTCGAGAAAAGCGCTCTGATCACAACTGGGGGGCTTTGAATGGATCTGAGCTCCTCCGCCGGGCCCCAGGCATCTCTCGAATTGCCAACCTAAAATTCATTGACTACTGCACTGTCGGCAGTCATGATCTTGACACTTCTTTGCTCTATCTTCTGGCCGAGAAAATCACAGATGAGTTGGACAAGCCAGAGGTCAGTGGTGTTGTTGTCGCCCTGGGAACAGACAATCTGGAAAGTGCTGTTTATCTTCTATCGTTACTTGTACACAGTCTCAAGCCCTTGGTATTCATTGCAGCTGTGCGGCCGGCCAGTTCTCTGAGTGCAGACGGACCAATGACTCTCTACAACTCCATCGTCGTTGCCTCAAGCATTGAGTCATACTCGCGATGGCCTCTCTTTGTGTTCCATAACAACATTCGGTGCGCCTTACGGACATACAAGTCGAGGATCAACGGGCTCGAAGCCTTTGACACAACCCATGGGGGACTGGAAGGTTTTGTGGACGGCGACCAGGTCATTTATTATGCGCCCTCGAGTCTCCCACCAACTCCACTGTTTGACCTACATGGTCTTCAAGATACCGACAGCTTGCCGCGCGTGGAAGTCATATTCTCTCACGGGGATATGAAACTGGACACGATCGAGTCGGTCCTCGCCTTGCCTATCCAAGGTCTGATAGTTGCTGGTATGGGCGGTGGCTGGGTCCCCTCGAGCATCACATCGCGACTTGGTAGTTTGCCTATTCCCGTGGTAATGAGTCATCAGGGCAGCTCAGGGTCAGTGACCGACCCAGCCTTTGGATCAGGCTCAGGACATTTACGTCCACAACAAGCAAGGAGTCTACTTATACTCTGTCTCATTGCGAACCCGGAAAAAGAAGGAGCACTGCGCTGTTTTGAAGAAAGGTGTCGATTATAGGCGTCGATGGAATCGCAGTGTCATGATGAGCCCTTGTTGCTTGTTTGGTGGTGATGACGAGATTTTCTTTGATGATGCAAAGCATTTAATACGGTAGTAACGACTTCACAACGGGGCAAACCCTTGACTGTATTCCAATGACCAAATTGTTTATTTAATATCACCATGCGATTATGCACACGACAGTTCCGAGGACGCCGCTCCGAATACTAAGGACTTTGCTTTCATGGCAACCACGATGACCCGGCCGGGCATTTCTTCGTACTCATTCCCTGACGTCTCAGGTTCATGGGCATTGCGGACCGAACGAGGCACCAGAGCTGAGCCTTCCCACGTCAATGCTCCATACACCTAAGCTTCCCTCAGTAGTCTGTATCCAGCGCGAGTACTTTCCAAGGAGTATTCGACACCATCGTTCCAGACGCAGTTCAATGATATTGCAGTATCTGCCCGGAACATGGAGCCGGATGTCGGCTAACGCATAGGGCTCGAAAGTGTTGGGCTGCCTGCAGGTGCCGCCGTCATCTTTCGATATCCTCGAAGCCGTCTGCCCATCGTTGCAATCGGGGGGGACTTCGACAACGCACGAGTCACGTCGAGACTGTAGGTTCGCGAATATGGTCGAGAAACTTGAGATCGACGTAGGTGACCCTTCCAGGGTTTTCTCGAAGGACTCTCTAGAGACAGTTGTGGGCAGATAGGTCGATTGACGGAAAGGCGTACTGCACGTCCATCATTGACGTCCACAACGTAGGCAAACTGCGCCTGATCATATGGAAAACACGAACAACTGCACACCAAGAACTGTGCACTTAAATCAGCGGACAAACTTCGATCCGGCGTGCACGGGCGGTGAGGCCATGGCGTATGAGGCCCTTACAGATGCGGAAGGCCTGAGCGAACAAAGAGGATCATGGGTACTAGCCCCCTAAAGTTAACAGTGCGAAATCTGATGCCTTTAGAAGCGACACGTTGGCGCCCACCCATGTAGCGTAGGGTGTCGGTACTAACCACTTGACTCACAAGCAGAAACGGTACGTTGTCGGAGAACGGTAAGGAAGCTGACAAAACGGGGACCAGAACCCGTTGTCAAATCACCACCAGCTGTCGGGGGATGATGTCTTTTGCGGAGAACCATGCTAGAGTTTCACTACAATAATCTATCGATTGTTAAAAACCAACTACTTTTTTTGTACAACCATGGCGACTACTTGACAAGATAAGTTTCCAACATAAATAGTCAGCATTAAATACCATCTGTACAACAAGAATGTAATTGCCTGGGCAAGGTTGGTCGAGCGCTTCACTACCAATCAGCCTTTCCCTTTCTCCCATCTTCCCTGATGAAAGAGGTACGTATGAATCTAATCTCAAGACCAGATAGCGTCAAATATAAAGAAAAAGTCACCTCCCCAGTCCTCGTTCAATTCCTGTTGGTGGTGGGAAAGAAATACTCAAACACCAGACACGACCTACTCAAGCAGAGCAAACTCCGGCAACAACTCAGCTTGTGAAATATTGCCAAACACACCAATCGATGCAGGAAACGGGTAAAAGTCAAGATATGAAATCTCATATAATTGACAACTCATGACTTGGTCAGTATTAAAATGTGAAAGTCTTTCTTAGTGTAACTACCCTATAACAAGTACAAAGAACCATTCCAAACCAAGTAACTTTCCATCGTCTTCCTCAACCGTTTTGCCGCTATTTGCCACTGCGACTTCCTGACTTCTGACGCGTCCTCCCTCTAGACGGAAGGTAAATCGACCAGTGGTGACCATTCGACATGTCTTTTCGAACTTTGATCGTCTTTACTCCTATATCGATTCGAACACTCTGAGATCCTGCACTGGCCTGGCCTCTGAGCTAGCCGTCAGGCTTGCCTTGAAGACGGCTCCATCAGCAATTATCTTGGCCGAGGATACCGCTGAAACTGTGCTGCCTTTGTTAACCTCACCAGCACTCTCCTCATCGGCCTTTCTTTGTGCCTCCTCCTGTCTCTTCTGGGCCCCTTCAGCCGTACCCTGAGCATGCAAGTGAATCGATAATCTTGCTCTTTCATCCGACGCTGGGTTGAAGTACCTGTTGAAGAACTCCACAACGTCAGGCTTAGTGAGCTTCTTAACTTGGACGGCATCCGTTTGTGCTGTAACTAGTAAGTTCATGATCCTCATACTGAACCCGTCCTACTTACCAAGCTCGAAATCGTAGTATTCGCTTGTGATTTGCGACCAATGTTGAGATGATTCTTGATTGAGGTTCTTGGGTTTCTCCAGTAGTCCAATGACCAGACTTCGCTTGTGCCCTTCAAAATCGCCGTCGCTCATCTTGTCTAGCGTGTTGGTAAATCTGGTCAGGAATGCTTCGATACGGGAATCCAGAAACTTTGGTGTCATTTCACTCTGGATGAGGAATTGGAAACCATACGTTGCTGCAAAAGCACGAGGGCCACTGAAGACGATGTAGCCCAGCTGCTCCTTGGTTCGAAGCTGATCAAATGCTGGCTCGTCCATCATCTGGCCCAGGAGCAGTGTCTTCGCACAGACTCCTCGGTCACTTCTGCTGCCGGCGTACAGCCAAGTCTCCACGCAGTGATTGACGTTGGCTGGATCTTTCAGTGTTTTCATGAAAACGTAGTTCGAACCGCGTGGCAGAACAAGTGACCGAAGAACAGGCCATTGTGACCGTGGCAGAACACGAGGCTTCAGGATAGACTCCACCATGTCTGTTACCTTGAGCGCATCTTCCTTGTACATGTTACCATGTACATAGATTTCGGTGTGAAATTGGCAGAGGATCTGCTTCTGGAACGATCGCACAGCATTAGCTGTGACATTGGCAACCTCGGCGATGAGCTCTTCCACGAAGTAGTGGCGCCCCTCCGAGTTCAGCCAGTCCATATAGCCATCCACCTGGTGATAGGGTGACTGGAGCTGCCAGTTCTTGTACCCTCGAGTAAGACGTTCCTTCAGAATCTCAAAGCATTCGTCTTTGATGTTGATGTCGCGGATCGTTGTGACAACCTGTTCTAGGAGGACTGGAAGCTTGTCGTTGTAGCCGCTAATGTCCATAAACAACCCTCGAGAGTCGAGGCTGACGTTATACTGCAGGCCAGCCAATTCTGCATCATAGGAGTACTCCTCCAGTGCATCATGCACCAGATCTGTGAACAGGTGCGCCTTGACCCTGTTCTTGGCAGACGCATAGGTGAGCGGGCTCTTCAAGCTCACAATGACATTCACCCTGGGAACCCAGAATGTGTCATCCTTCTTCCACCAAGTCCTAGCAACTGCATCATTTCTAACAATACGAGGGGCCAGCATAGGCTTATCGACCTTCTTCTTCTCGACCTCGAGCTGGTTAGGAATGAACTGGTTTTTGTGAGGTAGGTGGAGGGCAGGCAGTCGTTCCTCAGGAGTGACTGAGGCAGCCTTTACAATCTCCGCCATCAAGTCATCCGGAATCTTCTCGTGGCGGTATTCGGTCCCGTACCACTTCTCCTTCTGGTTGAATCCATCTGGATGGTCGCGGGAAACAATCACCATGCGGAAGTTGTCTGGTCGAATTGTGGCCAATGCCTTCTCGATAAGCTTTGGCTCAAAAGTTCGCAGACGGCTATAGCCACTTAGAAGCCACTCGCGAGGGAGAGGCTTATGCATGACTGAGCTGATCCTGCGAGTGAAACTGCTGGCTGATGTCTTTTGCTTAAATTTAAAGTCAACGTCCGCCAGTACCTTTTGCTCCTGGAAGATCCATTCCTCTGGGGGATTCTCGCGAAGTACTGTGACATATTGGAAGAAGATTTTGACAATCTCTGGATAGTTCTTGAGTCCCTGTTGGCGGATTAGCAAGCTGTCGACTCATATTCACTGAAGCCTACTCACCTCCTCAGTCAATCGGACCTGGACTTCGAAAATGCCAGGAGTGCCGGGACACACCGAGTATGCGTCAGCACTCAGACCATGTGCCCAGCCCTTGGACTTGATGTATGACATGATACTACCAGGTCCCTTATGACCAATGAGATGGCTAATATATCGGCTTGGCTGGCTGGCGAATAACTCGTCCTCGTCGATGAAGGGAAAGTATAGATTCAGCTCTCTCGAGTCCATGACAGGCTTTGCAAAACACTGCATTCCAAGCTCGGAAGGCCTAAATGGCTGTTCATCCAACCACCTATTAGGTGGCAACTTCTTGTTGACAACAGGCGAGAATAGTTCGACGACCCATTTTTGAAGTACATCAAGAGGTTCCCGGCCCAAAACGACGAGCTTCATTCGGTTTGCTGAATAGTGCTTGGCGTGGAAATCAATGAATTTGTCTCGAACGTTGATGCCACGGGCCTCGGGCAGAGTCTTGAGAACCTCGAAATTTCCAGTTCCGAAGTGGCAAAACGGGTGATTGGGATTCGACAGAGACTTCTCAAGCTGATCAAGTCGCCATGTGTCATTCTGAAGATTCTTCATGTTCTCCGCGTCCACCGCCTTTAGCTCTCTATCTAGGGTGCTGGGCAAGAATAGAGGCTCGATAAAAAACGGGGCGAACCGGTCGAGAGCACCACGCAGAGGTGACGGATTGCTGTCGGAAGGATCTTGGTCGTTGGCTGGTATGGCACCTACGTCGAAGAAGTAGTTGGTAGATGTCGTATCGGTATAGGCGTTCGAGCTTCCTGAATGAGCAGACAGATACTGGCCATACTCGTTCTCGATGGGGAACTTTTTGGTGCCCATAAACAGAAGCTATGAGTCAGGTGGTCAGAAAATGTCCGTGGTAAAGCGAATGGTATAATGCGCCAGCCTACATGTTCAACAGCATGGGCCATGCCAGGAATGTCCGACTCGTCACTGAAGTTTCCAACATTGACATTAAGGGCGGCGCTGGCCTTGTCTGTATCTGGATCATGAACCAGCAGTGCTTCGAGTTCGTTATCGAGTCGAATAACTCGATAATCGCGATCGTCAAGTGAGGGCTTCTCAAGCTGGTCCGTGATGAAGGTCACAGGGGTCTCACGACCAGGCTCGGCGGCGGAAACATGCTGGTCGTGCTGTGAATGAGGCATTGCGATAGCTGTATCTGAAGATCCCACCTAAGATACCAACAAAATCGTCACGACAAGGGAAACTTGAGGGGGATGGAAAAAAGGAATAAATACGAGGGACGTCGTGGCGAACAAGGATTTGTTGATGAAGGGAAAAACTTTGGAAGAACAAGAAGGGACGTTGGCAAAAGGTCGTTTGGCGGGTGAATTGCGTTTAGATGAGGTTTATGGTTTCTTGGGTGGAACTCACGTACTTCGGTTACTAGCTTATCTTTCAAATCCTTCCCCTGTTTGGCGCAATCTGGATTGGCATCATGTATTGCTCTCCACTGATCGAATGCCTTGCTTCTTTAACCTGAACGCCAGACTGTGCTTGATGCTCGACTAGCGTTGTCTCAGTTGGCCGCAACGGGAGAAATCCTCGAACAAAACAACCCTCAAGTGAATCTGGCTTGATAATTCCTCCAAGGGAAATAGTAGCCTAAAATGCAGATACAGCTGAGGATTTTCACCGCAAACCTCTCTTCCCTCAACATTGTGTTAATCTTCCACCAAAGCAATCCAAAGGCTGGCCATACAAGGCCCGCCCAAGGGATATAGGGGAGGGGTGGCGTGTCTTTACTGGAGTTGCGGGAGTGAAAGTACAGACCTTTGCGTGAAGAAGAGGCTCCAGGCTGCCAAGGAAGGCGCATTGAACATCAACCGGGGATAGTGCCATGCATGGT
>JABFFC010000580.1:0-19021 GCA_013623535.1 Fusarium penzigii
GGATGGGTGGGCAATGCCTGGGCCAGAGTGACATGGGGGATTGAATGGTCCGATGGAGGATGTATGGCCTTCTAAAGGTATAGTGAGAGCGTACACGTTTTCTTGTCTCTAAAGTTGGCACCCATCAAGATGGTCAGGGGGATGAACATGAGCCTTATAAACGGTATTGATCCAATACGTAATGATATTAATATTATGTTGAACAGGATTAGATCAAAGCGATAAGAAGACAGAGGAGGTCGTGTAGCACTGCATAGCGATTGCTCTGAAAGAAGACAGAGGGGGAAGATGTTGTTTTACTGATTAGCTGCTATGCTCTACCGGTATGACGATCAAGGAAACCCGGTGAGGCCATTTGTTTCCCTTTCGTCTCCTTTCCTTTCTTTTTTCTCTTAACAGACTATGCTTGTTTTGTTCTCTCTCCACACTAACCGGGCGTCGCTGGACGGACTAGGGGACTAGAGAGTGACGGGGAGCATTCTATCAGCGCCAATTAACGAGTAAGATGTCAGTCATGATCCATGGACTGGGGATGAATCGAGTAATTACTTATCCAGGTATTAAAGTTTGAACAACGTTGTCACGTTTACCTAGTCTACGGGGGGAGAGTAGGCGATGGATGGATGAAACACGCATCTATAGTGCCCTTTCCAAGAAGTTGGGATTCAAACCCTGACTCGGGAACGAAATCCAGTCAGTTGGTTAGTAGCTACCGTACTTTGGCACCGTAGGTACAGATTTTCAGCTCAGCTTTGGATTCACCAAAACTGTCTTTGACGGACGGGAACATGGGAGCTAGCCTAGCGTCCAAACGGTGGCGATCAACTGGACCGTTCTTTCTTAGTCTAGCGGAGAACGGGAAGGGATGAGATCCACCCACCGATGGATTTTCTCCTGTTGGCTGGGGATGTTTTTGAGGCACCCATGTTAGGTTGGCTCTTTCCCAAGACAACTCACCTCTTCTCTTCTCTTCTCTTTTCACTGTATCAAGTACTTCCTTTCTTTTTCTTTTCCCATCTCTCTTTATTCTCCGTTCCACTCCCCATACTTTACCAGGAAAAAGAAAAGAAAACTACCAAGCCGTTGGGGCACCTTGCTCGCTCAGCGTCGAGTTCAGCTCCAATTATCAATCGATGACACCTTGCAGCATTCTTCTTCCTTCAAAACTTAGTAGTCCACTACAGAAAAGGAATGGGGGTACATCTCTGCCCGTTTGACACCTTCACTCCTCTCCCGGTACAAACCATCCTAGTCCGATTCTAAATCTGGATACTCCTCACACAGACACTAGTGGCCTGGCTGGCACCAGCACATCACAGCACAGCAAAGTACAGCACCTCGAGTCTTGCGCTAAGCCGGCCCGGTCCAGACTGGACGTCGCATATCCTACAGGAGTGGTCGCTACCGTATTTGCTCTCGCTCTCGCTTTTTCCACTCTGTCGTCAAGTACACACATACCACCTACCGGGTCAGGTCAACTGGATGTAGTCTTACTGGCGTCTACACCCTCAGATCTATTTCTTGACCAATCTGAAGAAACTAACTCGATGTCGTACAGCAAGGCGTTTAATGAGCCATCTTTCCATTTCTGGTCCTGTCTATTTCTCGTATCGGGCTGGCATGCCTATGGGGGCTCTCGCCTTCCATGTATGAGTACAGCCACCTACAGGAACCCAATAAACGCCGCGTCAAAGCAACCCATACAATATCGTGGTCAAGCT
This sequence comes from Fusarium penzigii, assembly GCA_013623535.1. Classification (NCBI taxonomy): domain Eukaryota; kingdom Fungi; phylum Ascomycota; class Sordariomycetes; order Hypocreales; family Nectriaceae; genus Fusarium; species Fusarium penzigii. The sequence continues at coordinate 1,722 of JABFFC010000580.1, forward strand.
TGTGACCGGTGCAGATCAAGACGAATTGCCTCTCTACCTAATAGATGCGACACCGTCTAACCTGGACCCCAACCAAGTCAGACCGGGTCAAGTCACCTGTGACATCAATTCGGAAAGTTTGAGCTGCTATCTCCCTCTTGTTGTTCGGGGGTTGAATCACTGCCTTGGTCTCTCTTGCATTCAGCTTCTAATGAGCCTCTTTTTATTCTTGATACTTTCACTCATCTCTTGCTAGATGCAACCCGCATGCTGATGATTCTAATCTTGTCACAACCTTGACCAGTTCTTGACCGGTTTCCTGTATTCTGCCCCAGCCTGTCCCAGTCTATGCTATGCCATGCCATGCCACCTTCCTTCAGCCTGCCTTGGCGATACATGCCTTTTTTCTTCTCCGGCCTAGAATCTAGCCAGGGCATGACAGCGGCTTTCAAAGTGATGAGCAAGATGGACCTGCCCTGTTCACACCATCAGGAAGCGACGTGGAGACAATATCATCTCAATCTTCTCCGTCATGCCGCTCCCCTGGGCTTGGCATCCCAGTCAGTATTATCCCCGCCCATCTATTTCCCGCAGTGGTACAGACGCCATTCCACGCCGTGTCGAGTTCGAGTTCGAGTAATACAGATTGACATATTAATCAAACGTCTGGTTTCTCTCATTTCTAATATGTAAGACAATGAGTTAGGTATCATTTCGCTGGTCACTAGTATTAGCCACTGGGTAGTTCCGAGACTATCCTGTTTCTCCAGTAGCCACGATCACGCGATACATGGCAGTTAGTCAGTGCCAGAGTCGCAAAAAGAAAGACATGAAACCCTCAGCGATAAGCAGGGCCTGGAGCATGGTCCACCGATCGGTCCCGACTGGTGATTGAGATTCCCATGCAGTAACTACAGCACAGCGCTCTATCAGGCAAACAAACCCCTCCACCTTCGCACATATCGGTACATGATCCTCACTTCCGTTCAACGTGGTCCCAAAGGTAGCGGCAATGAACTCATGGCTGCGGCACAGGGTTAGCAGACGAATTTCACACGGTCAGGGATGAAAGGGTTTACCATATCCTCCCCGGTCGACACCTGCATGGGTAGCCTCGTCAGGGAAATTGATCGACGATAGAGAAGCGACTGATGCCAGTAGTGCGTGTCCCTGCCACCCTGCTCGCACACGCAGACCTTTTCCCTGGACCATTTTAGGACTCCAGAGAACAGGGGCCCCAGTGAGTTGAGGCTCTGCTCGGTCCAGCTCCCCAGAATCTCGGGGTTTTAGCATTCTCCCGCCTTTCTGGCTCGACGAGAGTGGTCCATCGTGTGGACTGTGTGTCAAGCGTCGCACATTCAACGTCAACTTTAAAAGACGACCCCTTCCGCCTAACCCATTTCCTACCAAATTTTCCGGGAAACTCACCTTGATTTTTCCCTCTTCGTCTACCAAACCAACAATTGATTCACCCTGCCGACAATCTGGCTCTTGAATTACTTTCTCTCTCTCTTTATTACAGTTCCAGTCCCAAGTCCAGTCACTGTCCCGCATTTTGTCTGTTGGTCGCCTGGTCGTTCGCCTCACACACGCCTGTCTGCCTTCTTTCTAATGTCGGCAAACGTATCCTTAGCCTGACTTTTTCATAATTGAGGCGATGAACTGTTCAAGTCTATGACCTTGTTCCTCTATCATCCTTTTTTCGTTTTTCCATATCCATATCCATATCCTTCCTCTTGCCACCGTTCTGTCTTGACCAAGGCACACGTTTACAACCACTCGAAAATCCAGTCAGTCCTTTGCCTCTGCTTTTTACTATATCTATCTGACCTCTTCCTGCTATGGACAGGTAATTGGTTTACTACGATAGACTGTCGTGAATTTCAACAATTCGAAAATGAAGAACGTCAAAGACCAGCATTCCGTCAACCCATTCTCTTCCCATCAGGGTCAAGCAGCATATCCTCTTGATTTCAATGATCTTGCACCAAACAAGAATGCATCGTACTATGCACACAGATTCACTCCACCTCTAATTGACGAATTTGAGACGCATCAATACCCCGACAAAGAAACAAACTGTCTAGTCAACATCCCACAGGCACCCGAAGTGCACGATGCCTCACACATGGCCATCTACCCCAATGCTTCGACATACTTCCCGACTGCGCCCTATATGCACCATAATACCCTTCTTTCTCCCCAGCTTTCATCTGTTGGCAATGGCGTTCAGAGTCCCCCGATGACCGAGAACGATGCGTACGGCGATAGCCCCCAAGACCCCTACACTCCCTCCGAACTATCGCTCGCATCCCCTCGTCTCAGGGGCTGGGATTTCTCACAGCCACCCATGTACCCCTTGGCAGGACTTTCCAGAATATCTTCTGGGACGAATGCGATCAACAACGAATTTCAGCCTGGCTTCGATGCATATGTTGCCGATGGAAATCATTTAAGCTACAGTGGGTTTTCTAACGATTGGGAAACGACGATGGACGACTCTACACTCAGTCAACATCACCAATCAAGTCTAGAACCTGAGCAGCCATCTTACCTGGACGATCCTGTTCATCAAGCAAGTGAGCTTGGTAAGATTGATACAGAATCGGAATGCCAGGCCACTTCGGCATACCCCCAATTGGATAGTATGGTTGTCGAACCGGCAGTCCCTGCTTGCGAGGACGTAACCAATGAGCATTTATCAAGGCCTTCAGGATCTCAGCCAATGAGTCGATTGGAAGGAACAATCACAGCCCTTCAGACAACCAAGAAAATTTCCAAACGCGGTCGCCCACGACTTGCTGATAAACCTGCAACAGCCCATAAAGGCAAAGCCAGAACTGCTAGGGCAGCCAGAACGTCAAAGAAAGTCTTGACTCAGAGTCCTCCAACGGCTGCTCGCAACGTTCGCAAGACTAGTTCGAAACCTCGCCTGGGAAAATCTAAACATGACACACCTACGAGTAAAAACAACCCTGAACAACATCAGCGCATGTTCCGTTGCGTCTTTTCCTTTGCTGGCTGCAAAAGCGAATTCATAGCCAAGAATGAATGGAAAAGACATGTTGCTTCCCAGCACACAAACGTCATTTACTACATATGTTCCAACGGTGCTTGCGGCCATGGACCGGGCAAGGGCAAGCATACATCAACGCGGCCCACACACGGCAGAATATTCAGACGTAAAGATCTTCTAACGCAGCATCTTCGTCGAATGCACCGCCCCAAGAACGCATCCAAGAAAAGCAGCTCAGCGTGGAGTGTCATCGAGAATAGCATGCAGACAGCATCGCAGCGTCAAAGATGTGAAGCACCTACATACCTCGCCTGTCCCGCCACGGGCTGCAGCCATACGTTCGGCGGCTTCAGGGCGTGGGATCAGCGAATGGAACATGTAGCCGTGCATCTGGAACGTGCGTTCAGCGGCGAAGAACCAGAAGTGCAGTTTGGTAACGAAGCGGATGCGGCCCTCATCCAGTGGGCTTCTTCGCCCACGGTCGGAGTCATTGAATGGTCTAACCAGGGTTGGGTGCTCTGTCAGAAATTGAAGAATTGCAGAATCGAACTCTCCAATGCACCTGGCTGCCAAGTCGCCCTTGATGAAGATGCAGAGGGCGAGGAATACATGTAGAAAACCAAACATTGCGAAGGAGTCTGCTTGGTTCACTATTTCGTTCATCAATTTTTTTTTTTTCGTCTTTTCCTTTCTTCTCTCTTTCTCTCCTACTGTACGGGCCTCGGGCGTCTATTTTCTCTTCTTACTATCTCCCAACAATACCGCTGATCTATATATGTATATATAAATATTGTTGACTTTGATGGAATCGGGGGGGATTCTTATTTGTTAATCATTTTGGATACCAGGACAATTATACAAGGAATGTAGATAAAGCGCAGAAATTGATTTTCATTAGAGTATACCATTACTGTTTCCAATACACACATCTTTAATCTGTCTTCCCTCTCTTACTCCTTATCTCCCTCTTCTGCACATTTCACCACCCATACGACCAAAGCCCATCACACCCGCAGAGCCCACAGAGCCTCAACCCGCCCCCCTTTTTCTTCTTATTTTCCCTTCACTCATGTCCTTTGTGTAACCTCCAACGGTCCCTCCACCAAGTTCTATTACGTCCTAGTCCCCAAACAATAGACGGAAAAAACCATACTCTCCCACCTTCTTTCATGCGAGGTGCCATGTGTGAAAAGAAAATCGTTCCTGAAATGGAAAGGAACTCGTCAAATCGCATACTTTGATAAATCATTTCTGAGGCTGAACGTCGTTTTCCCCGTTGAATGTAACCCTACTCTGCACTTCATAAGCGAAATGACAATCTGGTTTATTTAAGTGAAAGACCACATGTGTCAGACATTATCCTGGTAGACCATCTTTTTTCAAATGACGATTAACTTCTCGCCGTCTCCAGGGTTTGCATCATCCAACCATCGGCATTTAACGCTTCAGGTTCCCGGCAGTGGAAGAACGGACATAACACACTTTGTAATAACTCTAATAAAAGCCCAGCTACCTATAGAGCAGTGCTAATAATAAAAAATGCGGTCTCAATAATCACTACCCCTTCTGTGTTGATGTTCCAGTTTTGTCTGGCTATTATGCATGATGTATTACAAACCACAATCGTGACTCTTTCCCATGCTGTATCGATATAACTATGGCTAACCCATATGCAAGATAACCTCCAATGTTTGTTCCTGATAAAAGGGGTGGCGATCGCCGTGCCCCTTTCTCTCATAATCGTCTCAATCCGTTAAGTTAGGCGGTAATTGTAACCTTGACCAAGTGGTCGCTCACTTGACTGATATCCCCTGCCGAGAGGCTCTGTGCAAGAAGTTTTTGTATTCCATGTTTCGACGAGCTCTCCTCTGCTGTCTGTTCTTGCACTCCAGAGCATAACCTGGCTCATTGGCTTTGCGAAATTCGACCCATTCCTCGTATGCCTGTTGTTGAGCCGGGTCTGGCACAGTAGGCTTTGTCACAGGGAACGATTGACGATACGGAACGCCACTCTGCGGTGAGAGAGCTGTTCTAAAACCGGGTAGTGTCTGATTCATATATGTTGCTGCAGGATTCAGGAAGGGGAAATGGGACATGGCAGGGAGCTGTGGGTGGCCCTGATAAACCATGTGATTGAGATAATTAGGACTGGTTGGTGCACAAGGGTTCAGTGGAAGACCGGAGGGTATCCCAGAGTAAAGCTGTGGGGATGTGAGTAAGTTCGGAGGGGAGGGCTGATTTGCAAAGGGCACATAAGGTGGAGGGACTGGCCAGCTCATTGGGGAGTTTGGGTTGGGGTTGAAGGACCCAAGGTCTGGTTGCATTGGTAACCTTTTAGAAGCAACCTCGCGACTTGTCTCTTTTTCATAGTGGCCAATGCTGCTGGACTCGACCAATGGTTTTGCAACAGGTAACCCCAAGGTGGCCACGGCGGTTGACCCCTGAATGTTGGTTGAGCTCTCGCCCCGTGTCCTACCTGAAAAATGATCAACTGGATCTTCGATTGACGAGGTAATAGAATTGCTGTCAAAGGAGAGAAACTCTCTTGCTCTAGGATTCAAACTGGTTTTCGTTTGGTGATCATCCTCGAGGAAGACACCGGAATCAACCGAGTTATTTTGGCCGCGAGTAGAACTCGAAGACACCGTGTCTACACCGACTTCTGAGCCATGCTTGATACCATTGGATTCATGCAGGCCGAATGTCTTTCCGATAGCCAATCTCCAAGGGCAGTTGTTATCCTCATGTAAATTGTTTCCGGACTCTTGGTGATCATCGTGAGAGTGGTAATGGAAAGTAGGCGTAGACTTCGTAGCAGTGTCCACTTGTTTGGGCGAGTTCGGGTTCTTGCGAAGCTTCTGAAGCATTCTTTCAAATGCTGCATCTTTCTTTCCTTGGTCTCTGTCTTTGATTGCTGAATTTAAGGGTGCCGTTTTCTTTTGAGCTGAAAGGTGTCCGGGATTGTACGCTGTGCCAATGGTGGCCACAGCCGGGTCTTGAAGCACGGCTTTTCTCGCCTTTTCCTGGGTACATGTCTGCTTATGATTGGAAATTCTCGTATTTCTACGACCTCCCAAGTCTATGTTGAGCTGTCCCAACTGTGATGAACCCGCTCCCCCGCTCTCCAAGGCATGAACGGGTTGGTGCTCGTCTGAGTTCGGGTTGTGTTTACCATCAGCCAGATTTCTTTTGACCTTATCAGCAACCTGAAGGTAGACTACTCTAGGGCCAGGGGGTTGCCCGGCATGGATAAGTCTCCCAAGTACCGGTTCCGAGTTGGGGATAGGAGAGATTTCAAAAATGCTGACAGTTCGACCCCAGCACTTGAGGTTCGGCAACTCCACCTGTCTAAGTAAGGTACATAACTCTCCCTTTGTAACCTGACTGCCATTTAATTCTGGCATAGAGTAGCTTTCGCTCCGCCTCTGGTGACTAGAGCTTCCAATTTCATCTAGATGGTACGGAACTCTAGGGGTATGGGATAGATCTGACAAGCTCTGCAGTTCTGGCATCTTGGTATCGTGCTGAACAGGATAGCCTTCGCTTTCGTGAATACTCAAGAGTTCCGTAGATGCCGAGACAGCACGAACATCAGGCCGGCGTCTCCAATCAGGGTTCTGCATAGCCTCGGAGAATTTTGCGGCTCCAGTATAGTCATCTGACGAGTGTCTCTGCGGACCAATTCCAAATGGAACATTCTCGTTAACTGTTACCCCCGAAGCAGATGAATGGCTGACAGCCCTGTGGCGAGGGAATCGCACATGCGCAACGTCAGAGTTGAACGTCATATTGAAAGATAGTCGAAGATTGGTCTAGGGGTGCTATGTGAATTTCCTCATGTCAGTTCAAACCTGGGGTTAGGGTACTTTATCGGGCCTCTTTCTATAGAGTACTGACTGACAGGAACTGTGGAATGGGGCAGCACAACCAAAATAGAGGCGCAACAAGCTGGCAAAATGATTTTTTTCGTGTGGAGCGAGGTTGATGAGAATCGCTAGAAAGGGGAAACGCTTTGAGAAAAGGGGTCTAGACGTAGACAGGATGCTGTAACTCTGCGTATACTTGATATGCAGGTCCAAAAAGCGGAACAATTTATTTTCTGAGCCGAGAAGAAAGCTTGAGGTTGAGACCAAGATGTTGATATGTCGTTGTAGTGTCGGAGACCAAGTGAGAAGGGTCAAGAGGGTGGGTGATGACGAGAGACGCATCGGATATGGTCAGAGGTTATAGGCAAGTGCGATCTTTCCCCAAACATTATACGGGGTCATCAGGTTGACCTGGACGGAGTTAGTGCCCCATGATAAGCTCAATGGGCTTTCCCAACATAAAAGAGTACTCGGGAGGCAAGTCTAGCAACAAAATAGGGAAGGCGCATTGGTAAGATAGGTCATGAGCGGCAAACTGATAAGTAGAGCATAGCTTGATGCTATGAAAACGTAGTATGAGAGACTGTATCAAACACTCGCAAATATTCCCAAATTAAACTCCAAGCCAGATGAAACATTCCGTAAACCCCAATACAGGTCATCCATCATTCGTGCCACGACCCAGCACCGCTTATCCCTGATACTGCTGTCCTCCCATATAAGCACTAAAGGCTCTCTGTCCGCAGTTGTCAGTCCTCAACCCATATCTCGAACTTGAATCATGAAGCAACTTACGGCATTTCTTGTTTGCATGTATACAGATCCAGGACCCGTGAACTTACACACCAGTCCCTCTGCAGATGCAATACCCGAGATGATACCACCGGATGCTACTCTCTCCATGACGTACTTGCAAGTCCACGCGATCAAATGGCCGTTATCGACGATGTATTTTTCGCCTTCCACAAGCTGTCCCGGTAGTGTTAGTCACCTCCATAATTCATCCTTCGGCAATAGATTAGAAAGACAAAGACTCACATCTTTTCGAATGATGGCACCGAAACTCGAAAGCCACAGTAGACCAGTTCCGCTCATCTTGTACAGCCAAAGTCCTTCTCCACTGAACATGGCTTTGCTCAGACCTTGTCGCTTGTAGTCTTTAATGACGCCTTGTGTAGACGCAAGGTAGGCATCTTGGCCAACTGACCATGTCTCCTTGCCCGTCAAACGCAGAACAGTGATATCTCCGAGGGTGTGCGGCGCAAGAAGCACCTCTCCGGGGCCGATAAAAGTCGATTGGCTGATGTCGCTACCGGTAATCATCTTCTTCATGCTGAACTTGAGCTGACCCCTGAGAGTGACGGTGGGTGACATGGCCAGCAGTGAACCGGGCTTTGCTCCCAGAGGACAACCCATGGCGAGTTGGATCGTCAAGATAGTGTTGCAGTCTCGGTGGCTGATCCTAAAACTACCTCCGTTGAAAACTCCCACATCATCGTTTGTTGATTCTGCTCCAGTAAATTGTCCGGTTGGAGGAGCCCCTGACACTGTCATGGAATGGCCCGGGGATCCAGCTAATTGCTGCTGAGCTTGAGGTTCAGGCTCAGCCTTTGGCTTTTCTACCGGGTAAGCGCTGTTCTTTTCTTCGAATGGTGGTGGTGGGGGGTCGAAATGTTGCTGTTGTAAATCTGGAGTCGCTACCGGGGGTGTGGCAGCTGGTCTACGAGCCAAGTCTATCTGCTGAGTTGGAGGTGGCGGATACTGAGCCTGAGGCTGCGGAGGTGTCGGTTGAGGTGCTTGGTGAAGCTGCGGTGTCGCAGAAGTCGGAGGAGGTGGATAATACCCTGGAGATGATTGCTGAGCATGATACTGCGCCTGGGGTGAAGGCGTCTGTTGCTGCTGTGGTGGTACAGGGTAGTGAACCGGCTTCGGCTGGTGAGGTGACTGTTGAAGCGAGGGAGAAGGTGTATGCTGAGGAGGAGGAGGATAGTTGACAGCTGAGGAAATCGAGGCCTGTGGGGGAGGCGGGTAGAATTGTGTGCGATTCGCAGGAGGAGATGTCGGTGGTGATGCATATTGCTGTTGTTGAGGCGGAGGGGGAGGAGGAGCTGAATGAAGTTAGCTATACTCATGTTCATACTCATGATGGGCAATACAAAATTTTGTATTGAACGGGTTGCGCATCACGAACCTGTTGATCCGGCCGCTCCGGGAGGAGCTGCATTTGATCACGATTAGCATAATCTTGACACTTTCTTGTCACAAGTGAAATTTATCACTCACGGGGATAGTAATGTTGCTGGCTAGCCATGTTGTACAATCAAAAGCTGTTTTTCTCTATAGACGGAAGGCAAACTCGCTTTCTGCAGAATCTGAGCAGATTAAGAAGGAGAAAAATATAGGAGAGAGAAGAAAACAAAGCTCACCCGAGAAAGAAAAAAAAAAGAGCTCCAAGAAATTGGTTTCCCCTTATTTGGAGCTTTCAAAGCTGTCCATCCAGCTTCTTCCTGTAACCGCCCATGATGTCCTCAGATCCTTGTAGTGCTTGCATGAACCCCGCAACACCCACTTTGGCCACATCTCATGATACTGATACTGTGACAGTACCAGTCATGATATTATTTTTCTGTTACTGCTGACAAAGTAGAAATGTCATAATGTATTAGCGATTACACCTGTGGCTTTCCACAATATTCTGCAACTCACCTACATTCAACATCTCGGATTCCGTTCATACGTTGCACGATAGAATTGGCACAGTTTCCCATTAGACACTCCCAAAAGACCCCTTCAAAAAGATCAAGAGAGCTCTGTCTTGGCAAACCACTAGGCAAACGACACACCCAATCACGTCTTGTATCTATGCTGTCGCGTCCTCAAGAACCTGCCAACCTATGAGAGCTTCATGCGGGGCAGGCAGACCATGTTTGGGCGCTTAGAGATGAGTTCATCAACCTCATTGGCTCAAGTGATATATTTGCACATTTTCAATCATCCTGAAGCTCGTTCCACTCATTCTCAAAAGCTGGCCTCTCCGAGCTCTGTTAGTGTCTATCGACACAAGGAACAGCTCTCATCTTCCACTTCTCCTGGGTCTTTGAGTGTGCAGTATACCCCAACAAATTCTCCAAAAACACCACAACTCACGTGTCAAATAACGTGACCACCTTATCAACCTCCCTTCTGTCCTCCAGAGCCTCCAGAGTCTGGACCTCTTGGCAACTCAGGCTTTGGCACTTCTACCAGTCTACTAACAATCCTACAGAGGCACGAGCTACATCTCTTTCCTCCTATTAGCCCATCTTTCGAGTCTTCGACATAAAGCATGACATACTCACGGATTACCAAGCGACTTCTCCAATTACGCCATCAATCATACATGGAATGATAGCTTGGAGGTAAACCACCTGATCAGCCTCGACATCTGGGCGCGTTTCCCTACGCCCCGCGTAACCTTCGCGTTTAGGGTTCCCCAAGTGTACCGCCCCAAACTGCGTTTGCTGTCCGGCACAGACCTGCTGCTAGAGCTTTCGACAATGCCAAGACAATAGAACAACAGCTCGGCTCTCTTGTCGAGCTACCCAAGACTTCCTTCTTGATGGCTTGTGGAGGACGGGACGACTCGGGCATCTCAAGTGACTCTTTTGGCCGAGCAAGTAGCAAAGCCTCCCCCGCCTTGCCGTGCTTGGCAGCACGGCTACAGGCACGCATTTCGTCAGTTCTCCTTCATCCTGAACCTCCTGGATTCGTTTGGAATCTCAAACTTTCGGACGATTGACCCTCCGCTATCCCACTATCCTAAAAGGATTCCTGGTGGCTTTGTCGACGACCGTAGCACATGCACATCCTATATCTGAGCAGCTTCATAAGCCATTCGTAGGCTATGGCATAGCTGTGACGTACGGGTTACCGGCATACCAACTTCCGCCTGACGATCTTTTAGGAACAAGAGAGATACAAAGTAGAGCTCTTATCAGCGCCTAACAAGCACATGTGTATGTAGCAGATTACCACGTGCTAACAACCAAGCAACGTTTCAACAGCTGTCAAAGCATACTGTGTACTTAGGAGGGTCCCTCTGACACGTGCATCCGAATGTGTACTGTACAAGGAAGGCCGCGTCCCTACGCACGTTGAGTCTCTCCAATCGCCTACGAACCACATCAAAACGTCAATAGATATGTTTCCACTCCTGTGTTGACTTGTCACTTGATTGACAGGCTGGAGAAAAGCTCCGGAGATAACACTGGCGCCGTGGAGGGTGCCATCCCGTTGTTCCGTAATCACTAAATCGTCTCAACCTCTAACGCAGACTCTGCACACAAGACTCACTAACCAGTCGTCTTTGGTCCCGGCTCCCAGATCCGACCGAGTCTGTGTCTCCAGCTCTTTTCAACTGGCCCACTGTGTGGCGTCAATACCATATCGTCCCGGAGAGGCAAGCAGTACAGTACAGCCTTGTTTTTGCTGGCCTCTTGCGAGTGAGTTCAGGGCTGAAACAAACCTAGATGAGCTTACTTTGGATGCTCTGGCCCGTTGCTGTGGGAAGCCAACGCCTCAGGGACTGGCAGCAACCAGCAACCAGCAACCAGCAACGGGTCAATGCACTCCCGGGCAAAGCTGAGTGAAGCTGAGCCCTCCCTCATCAAGGTTTCTTGGCGTCTGGCCCAGCCCCCCCGGTGCGTAATGTGCTTTGAAGCTTTGGTAAGGTCTAGAGGGCAGATGTTGTCACCGTGCACTTTATGCATGAAATGATCGCCAGATCGACATGACATTTCTTCCCGTTGACAGGTTCGACAGCCGAGCGCCAGACGCCACTGTCGCAGGTCGAGATGGTTAGTCACGCTTTTGCCTGCTCAGCGCTGTAGTTGGAGAATGCGGAATTACTTGCGAGCACCATTTAAAGTTTCTTGACATTTGTGAATTTACTCCAGATTAACGTGCTCATGAGCTGGTTGCCCAAACAAGTAAGTCGTGATTTGAATTCGCCAGATGGGGCGTGTGTGTCTCCATACCTACCTCTTTTTTCAATTGGGACAAGATTTTGGACGAGTTAGTACGGTATTCGTCTTCAAGAGGCTCCTCCAAAGCCACAACTTACATGACCCATACCATGCCATACCATACCAAAGCACACCAAAGCATATTTGGGATGAGTCCACACTTTCCCCAGGTTTTTGGCACTGCAACCCCCAAATTGGGGAATAAGGCAATCCGTAGCCTCATAGTTATCGCGTACTCATACGAGACCCAGGTGATTGGGTACCGAGACGGGTGGCAGGTTCGTTCTGACCCAAGCGGTTGGCTGGTTTCAAGTGCAATCTGGCATTCTCCGTCATACCAGATTCGAGTAGCCAACCAGCATCCGACTGTGCCGTCTCCGTTGGCTTGCATATCGCGGCTTGGAAAATCAACAAATATCTGACTTGTCATTTCGTCAAGATTTCTCTTCCCGCGGCCATCTCTCCAACTGCCTGGGATCCTTTCCTGTCCCGACCTTGCTCAACATTGCTTTGCTTGTCTAGGCAGGTGCTTTTTTAAACAAACGTTACCTTACTCAGCCAGGATATTGCAACTTTCGAGCATCGCTGAGAGAAACTGGACAGCCGAATGATCTTGGTGGGATAAAGGAGAGTCTCCAAACTCGAGCTAGCCATCTTGTCGATCTACGATATAGCCTGTGTCTTGCCCTGTCATGTCATAGCTCTGAACATGACTTTATGTCCTGATATGGCAGTACAGCTTGACTTCTCGGGGACGTTGTATAATAGCATCCGAAGCAAATCTGTTTTTCAATGAGACCTTATTGTTAGCTAAAGCTAACTGTTGCGCCAACTCGAATCTTAAACCGAAGTCGTGGTGCCAGAACCTAGTTCTTGAGCTCCCACATGTTCATCCGTGGGCTAAAAATGGACTTGCCTTACGAAGCCTTGCGGCACCCCGTTTCCTAATTAGCACATAGGTATCATCTGTACTTAGTCAACATAGACACAAGTAGTTGAGATCATCACTTTCATCCTCAAGCCCTACAGCAACCCCCCACTTCATGGTGTATGCCGAGTGGCGGCTGGCCCATCATGCTGCATCTGACTACCCAGATGTCGCCTTTCAGACTGGCGATGTTGATGAAGGTGAGGCGAGTTCATGAAGGAAAATGACAGAAGCTAGCCATTTCTCTGGGTGAGGATGGCTGCACTAGGCGCCAGCCGGAATGCTTGAGTAATGTTTGTCATGCGTTTTGGTATCCAGACACTCCTCGAAAAATGATACGTGCCATATAATAATGTGTCTTCGTAGGTTCATGTTACATGATGCCGATACTGACTCAGGGGCCCGCTTGTAGTGGCCATGTAGACAAACCATCAATTCTCAACATCAATCAGATCGATGAGCCCCAATGTTGCGGCTTGCTTCATTAGCTGCCATCGTACGTAAAACTTTCTTTTGTATAGACTCCGTATATCATACCACAATCAACGGTTGAGTTCTGGATACTGGTATCATACAACCCAACCACCCGGAATAGGCCCGTAGACGGATGATATTGATGCAAGTAGCATACGGCGTTCCATGATACGGGTTGGTGGTGCTTGAGATCATCGTTACCGCAAGATCAAATCCAGGAAGCTGGACTAGACGTTGACCACGATGTTGACATTTTCGACTCTACGGTCTCGACCTGGGCTTGATGCTCTAGACAGCTGTCTGGCATTTTGCGTCCGGCAATTCCATTGAACAATGTAATGAGCAAATACCACGTCTTTGGCAATATGCAGCCAAGATGCTGTGGTTCGAGGCTCAAGACGACTGTGAGCCCAGGAATCCATTCATGGGCGCCATACGTATACGCCGTCAGGTGTAGCCCCAGTACCTTATCGTCGGCATGCCGCATGAGATCCGGGCAAATTATTCCACATTATCGCAGATTAATGGAATAAGGGACACTGAGTGATTGGTTGACGACTGGAGTACTGTTAGGAATAATCTGTAGGCAGAACCTTATCAGAATCGGATCTGACATATGATCCCACTCTGATGGGACAGCCTAAACAAGATGAGAAGTTTTTTTTCTTTCTCAGCCATTGGAAAACTTTAACAAAACCTGTAACGAGGCGAGAATTCTGAACGAGATTTCGACCAAAGAGCTTGCCAGAGAAAATTTTCGGACTGAGGTGGTAAAGATTGCGATTTGTGCGTGGCTGTCGGACTAGGATTTAGCCCAAGATCTTGGTGCGATCGATGGATCTGAAAAGCATCATGGCTAATGCACTACAGTCCTGCAGGATTGCGCAAGATCAAGATGGAGAAGGCCGGTGTGGAGTGGATCGAATGCCTTGGGCTTTTCTCGCGGTCGTGAACAATCCATGGGATAGCTTACTGAATAATTGGCTTCGTTGCCGGTCACACGTGTCCACCTATTGAAATGAATATAGATAAGAGAGAAAGGGTCAAACCAACGATATGCTATAGCACGGGGCTAGTAGGCAATGTATGGACGGAAGTTGGATGCCCCGAGGCGTGGTTTTGTTTCACGAAGCAAAACGATGGACCTCGTGGAATACAACTAATGACTCGTTGAGGCTAGGTATTCCTGGCCAGCTCAGTGGAAGTGGATTAAGCTCACATGGAAGTTTCAACAGCGCCCGCAATGAATGTAGCATCTCGCAAGTGTGGCCGATTTAGGTATCGAGATAAACCTTCCAGACTGCCGGGGCCATGGGCATTAACGTGTCGATGGAAATGGAGCCGTCCAGATAGGGTCTGGACTCCCCGGGCGTAGGCTGGAAAAGCCTTCTTGTGTCGGTGACAATAGGGGGCTTTAGAGCTGGGGAGATTTCCATAGCAATTACAAAATGACCCCAAGCAGCTGGAGTCTGTAGATTTCCATGGCTATGACCCAACGAGTCGGAAATATTCATCCAGGTGGAACCGTAGTGGGGAATTGCAACCGGCCGGGCAGGCACGGAGCACAATTCTTGGGTGCCTTCAACAGGCCTGTGCTGAACTTCACAGAAGTCTGGGATCTCTAGGTACTGGTTTGATTGTTTAGATAGTAGATAGGCCCAGTAACGGTCCGTACCAGCCGGCTGGTTGGCTGGCTGGCTGGTTGGTTGGTTGGCAACCAGACGATAGAACGATCTGAGGAAGCAACCTTGCTACGTAGGAAAATGCAACGCAGCAAGGGTCATCACAGCCTCCAAGTACCGACACCTGTCAACATGGATCCATGACCACGGGAATGAGAGGGATCTGTAACAGAGAAGCTGGACACCAGTGATTTAGTGTACCCTAGTAGGTACGAGTTGTTAGCATATTTGTAATACATAAAGGCAACTAGTTAATGTACTAAGGCGTGCCTGCCTCGAGTTGAGGCGAGGCAGAAGAAAGAACAGCTTGCCAAGAAGGCAACAACATCCGTATTGGCATTCCATTGCTCCTGCAAAAATGAGCATAGCAACGATGAAACTACCCAAAGCACCTGGAACATATGGAACACGTGGTTGAAATCTGACCTGCAGAATTCTCACTGACTCAGTATTTTCGAGCTGGTGCTAACTATGTAGCAGAGCTGGCAGCCTCATCTTCTACCTACTCAGACATGAGATAATGTTGTTTACATTCTTTCAAAAGTGTAACCTCTCACCGCTATTGCCGGTGTTCGCCTTCTGGTGACATCGTGATTCCTCCACGCCAAATTACATACCAACACTTCAGGGGAGCCCATCGCAAGGGATAGCCGTGGGATCACTCAAGTAAGCAGAGAATCAAAAGCGAATTATCGTTGTGTAATGGAGGGGCAAGCCAGCCAATGCCAATCAACAGCCCTCCAGCGCCTGTTAGTCTGTCGCATGTCGTCTCTCCTCTTGCGCGCTGACCGCCCTTGTTATTACAAGGCTGCTTGTGTTGAGCCCCCCTGGTTGCCTTTGCCCACTAATCCCGGTGTGTGGTAGGAACTGATCGCGACAGCTTCTCTATGACGTCTCAGATCTTCTGAATGAGGAAACAGGTTCGCCGTGTTATATTGAGCCTCAAAAATTTGCTTTTTCACGTGCTGAGATGGAGGCATTTCAGCATGTGGGAGATGAAGGATGGCTGCACTGATGAACTCTAAGAATTACAGATCTCTATGGTACAGTACCGTACCTAGAATACCGGAGTACAGTGGTTGGGCGGATGACTTGCTCATTGAAGCACTAGACCATCACATCCCTGACAGCCTAATGCCATCGGCCACGCCCCCTTTTTCTTTGTTTGCCTGACTACAGCGTGTGGTTCGGGTCCGTGACTTGGGAACACACACTACCTCGATGGGAGAGAAGACCAAGATCCAATAGTTAGTGGCCATGGAGGAGCCATCAATTACCACCAAAGAGCCACCAAGCGTCAGCAAGCGTCAGCAAGGACATTTTGCTGGGCCTGAAGCCGCCCAGGGTTGCCAGGATCCTGGTTCTGTACAATTTGGGAGGGTCAAAGACTCAGGATTGGGAAAAGTGTGAGACAGGGTCCACAAGTGCTGGGACTTGGACCACCCAAAAACACACTGTCGGGTACTGTATCATCAAGTCAGGACTACGGTGCTTGTCTGTTTACCTGACTGTCGGTACTCTCTCCCGCCTCACAGACATCCACAATCCACAATCCATCATCCATCCATCCCATCCATCGAGGAACCAGGCCGACGACTCAGATTTCCGGGACCATGGTAACAAAGTTCAGCGGTTCGGTTTAGCAAGCTATGGTATTGCTGGGTTCGCGGCGATGGAACTTCGATGGAAACGTACAAAACGACGGAGAATAATGAGAAATGAAAGATGCATCTTGATTAAGGTTTGTGAACCCTGCCTTGCCTTGCCTTGCCCTGTGTTGTCCTCCTGTTGTACTAACCAGACACCCTCCGATTTGTTATTAATTGTCCCGAGTACCTACTACTAGAGAAGAAAGGCAGCCAAAATCACAGGTACCGTTCCTCGGTCTCTACAGTCGTGTGGTGTGGTGTAGTGTAGTAGTGTAGTGCACACTCCTTTATCCCCAATTACACGAGGGACCCCAGAGCGACGCCATCTAATCATGGCACCATCTCGTCGGGTCTGTTCTGAATCTGATTTAGTCTAGTCGTCAGACTAGTCTTGTTTGGATGAGTTGAAAGCCTGGTTTCTGACCATTCTCCACTCCAACCAGGTATTCAGAGGTTCAAAGGTCCCGAGCACCTGGCGGCGTCAACGCCTTGTCGTCTAGCGTGAAGCCGTGGATGCCTTCATATTACCCAGCCTGCTCGCCCCTTTGTGGTCGAGTCTTTTCCATCTTTACAATTAACCCATCTCATCTCCAATCTTTCATCGACACATAAGTCTGCCACCCCGTCGCCTGATTTCCGTCTCGATTAATTCCCGAAGACATCCACTATCACCACCATCCCATCAATCAATCAATCAATCAAT
>JABFFC010000581.1:2882-12950 GCA_013623535.1 Fusarium penzigii
AGGGAGCTAACAGCCTCGGTCACGTCTAAAGTCATCAAAGGCAGCATCTGCGATTTGCCAAGGAAAAGTAAGGACAGTGAGAGGGAGGAAAGAGAAAATCGACGCTTGTGTATGACCGCTTGGGACATGCGAGAATCAACCTAGAATATACGTACGCTTCCCAAGCAGCAATACCACGAGAGTAAGAACCAGGCACAGCATGCTCGTAGTCGATACAAGGTTCGCCCATACTGGCATTGTGAAAATTACTGATGACATAATCCTTGCTGGGTATGCCCTTAGTTGTAACGATCACCTTGGCGTCCCGGGCTACGGCTGGCGAATAGTCGAAAAGCGAGCTGTCACCGTAATGCTGCTTGAGCTCTTCGTTTATCGCACTATTGCTATATAACGAACCGTGGAATGCTAGATTCAGCAACCGACGCCAAAAAGGCTGCTTGGTAAAAACGCGCCGGCTTAGTCGCAGAAAGGAGCCGATCGCTTCTCTGATCGGCACTCCCTTGTGTGCTAGCGTCAAGACACAGATGCCGCCTGTTCTCAAAAGTTAGCTGACGTGCATAAGAAGCTCGCGACCGATTCTGATGTCCTGTACCCGAACTTGTTCCAGCACAGACGTCGAACATGTCAATGATCGGCATGTCTGGGATATACATCTGTACCTCCGACTGAATCAGCTTGAGGGCTTCCAGGAGGATGATCCCTCTCACACCGCCGCCGCCGAGGGCAAGGACGCGAATTCCTCTTGCTCTTGGCCGGAACCGAAAGACCGTGGGCGTCATAGGTTCTCTGCACCAGACGCACTGGGTTACGGTGCACGAGCCTCGCCGGTCTGGGCGGCCGATGAACTCGATATCTGATTTGCAGTATCGGTGTCCACACGGTAGCGGCATGTCAGGACACCCTATCACGCACACGGTACAGAACTTCTTTCCCTTCGGCTCCTCGTCGTCGCGCACATGTCTGTCCTTCTTGAACTGCTCCATCTCGGCCTGGAGCTGTGGCATCAGTCGAAGCTGACGAGGCGTGATCCCATCTACAGCAGCTGGCTGGCCCGCCTCCGCCACTATGCACGTCTCCTCGAAGAATGCCTGTGATCTACTGTCTAAGCCGGCTGCCTGGGCTGCCCTACGCCACGGCTTCTTGTACAGAGTGTCGAAAACATCTTGGAGACTGAAGGCTACAGGCATCTAGATTAGCGTCTCTCAGGTAGCGCAGGCCAGGTCTTCCTAGCCCCGTGTGCAGGGTAGGTGGTGGTTGGGAGTTCAGGATATCTTACCGGCTGACCCTACCGGACACGCGTGTAGGTGCAGAGCAGACGCCAGGAAAGGAAGAACCGCATCTCTAAAGGACGCCTTATCGCGACAGAAGCTCGAAAGATAGAGGGCAATTCGTTCTTCGGCGTCCTGGGGGATTGGTTTGTGTCTACGCGAAGCAGCAATGTGATTAAAACTATCGTTTTTGATTGAACGTCGATAACTCTCGCCAAACAAATCCCCCAGATTGCGTGCGTCCAACAAGGAACACCTCTGTTTCTTCTCGCTTCGGACAGAGGCGCACTGCTCCACTAACGTGTTCATGAGCTTTGCGTAGCGACGCCCCCTTAGAATACCGGTATCAGCGGAGATGGATCTTGCGTGAAATTCCGAAAACACATTGGCTATGGATTTCCCCGATTTCTGCACCACCTTAGCGTCGAGCTGCCGTTCGAGACTTCCAGGCTCGTCGGCAGAGGACCCCAACCCGGTCCCGTTAGGGCCGTCGAGAATGATGACCAAACGCGGTGGGACAACCGGGCCTTGGCTGTAGTTACTTCTCAGACAAGGGAGCATCCATGACGCCAGGAAATCGGCGAGGTCATCAACGGAGCAGAAGCACGACGAGAAGATGCAGATTACGTCAAAGAACGGATGGAACAAGCGGCTGTAGATGGATGCAAGGTGGTGTGACGACTGATGACTCCCATCCCAATCAAAGACGTCCCCGCGAATGTGCTCTGTTGCATCCAGGTGTCTGGCCGTTGCGGGGCCGGACGCAACGAAAGCGCGCGCCATCCGCCTAATGTTGCCGGCCCTGGCAGCCGCTGACAGTCTTTCCGGGTACGGCCGCAGATGCACTTCCCCTGTAACTGACGGTTCCGGCATGCCAAGATGTTTCCGTAAGCTGGGGGAGGACGGACTTCCGACGAAGAAAAGCAAGGGGGGGGCCAGCTGATGCTCATCAAGCAGCTCCGCCAGCAACGGTGTCAATTCTGCAGCATATCTACCTCCCTGCTCACGAAAGGTGATCCACCTGCTGTCCATCTCCGGTATCAAGTTATCTATGGGGACAGAAAATGAGGGCGAGAGAGGTGGGCAGCGTGCACATATATAAACCCTACTTGAACGTTGTTTGTACAGATAATCTAAACAGGAGCAAGTGCTATAAGCAGAAATGAGCGAACCGGAAGTCTTATTCCGGATGAGAGAGAGTTTCCAAGTATAAAGACCAATCCGAAGCAGAGAACGTTGAACCGAGAAAAGATCTATCCAACCTAGCAAGTCTGCGATACAGTGCAGTAACGCCGTGGCACAGAAAGATAGAAATAGACACGAAAGAAGAGAGGAAGATGGGACGGGGGCCATCGACTCGTTCGCTTTCTACCGAGACCACATACTGTACAGGTCCAGCCACTTAGCAATCTCCAGAAGGATCTTGGCAAGTTTCCCTTCCATGACCGTCGCTCCGTCTCGGCATTTTCTTTCCTAGGCGTGACCTCCTTCATCGCACGTCATCAATGTCAATGCGTCCAGAGCACGAGAACCTGTCGGCAAAGGTCTGTATCTTCCATTCAGTAGAGCTCCGCGGTGTCTCCCTCTGCACCATGAGCCATGCCTGCTCGAGGGTTAGCTGTTTCGCCTCAGGCACGAGAAAGCAGGTGAAAAGAAGAGCGACGGAACTGAGGCCTCCCCATAAGAAGAAGGCCACCGATCGAGTCCGTGCGTGGTCCTCCCCGACCACGTACGGAGCCGCTACAACGATGGCCGTCTTCCAAAACCATTGGGCGGCGATGCCAAGGCCTATGCCGCGTGATCGTCCTTGTGCCGGGAATAGCTCGCCCACAACCACCCACGAAGCAGACCCCCAGCTGCAGGCGTAGGAGAAGGTAAAGAGGGCCACCAGGGTGATCTGCGCACCGACAACCAAGCCGTCGCTGGCTACCCACTGGTCTGTGTCATCGATGCCACCGCCGGTGACGCCGACGATGGCATTCAAGAAGTGGCAGGTGAGCATGCCTACGGAACCGGTCGCGAGTACCTTGCGTCGGCCGATACGATCAACCGTCCATATGGACAGAGGCGCGGAACAAGCGTTGATGATTGCCAGCACGAGTGTGATGAGAAGAGGGTCGCGGACGACGTCGACCGGTTCGAGCATGGGCGTTGTGAAGTGTAGAACGAAGGTGATGCCGGACCTAGACGCAGTATGAGTACTCGGCCAACAATCGAGATCGTGCAGAGGAGAAGACGCTCACCACTCCCGCATCGTCTCGACCAAGATGCCAACAAGGGCCGGGAACATGTAGCTGGTTGTATCACGCCCCCCCGAGCTTTCTTTGCCAAGCTTGTTCGCCAAGCAGTGGACCAAGCCGTGAAAGGTTGAATCGTAGGGAGGCAATTTGCTCTCGGCGATGACGATCTCTGATATCTCATATTGAACAGCCTCGTGGGCCTCGCTGGAGCCACGTAGCCGGGCCAGGTCGGCAAGCGCCTGCCTGACCTGGCCGTTGCTAGCCAGATACCGATGAGATTCGGGTGATCCATAGAACCCGGCAGCGGCAAAAACCGGCCAGACGAGCTGGAGCCCGACCAGGACTTGATAGGCCACGACATCGTCATAGCCATCAACGGCGTAGGTGATGATGGACGCAACCAAGAAACCGATGGCAATGCAGCACTGGAAGGAAGCGACGAAGGCTCCACGGTACTTGTAGGGGCACTAATTATAGGGTTATGGAATTAGCTGGAGACCACTCTGGCATGACGACGAGCTTTGCTCGAAAGAGTTCTGACGTACAACCTCGGACATGTACGAGACTGCACCAGTCGATATGAATCCGATGCCCGTGCCAGAAAGCAGGCGGCCGGCCACAATGGCGCCGATGGCGTTGGACCCTTCCACGCCGACCATCATCTGGATGACGACGCCGGCAGAGTAGATGACACAGCCGGGAATCACGGTCCACCTCTGGCCGATCATATCGGCCACGTCGCCGCCGGCTAGGGAACCGAGGAAGGCGCCTGCGTAGAGGATCGAGATGATGAGTGCCGTATGGTTGTCAGTCAGCTGAGAATGGTCATCTCCCTCGATAGCACGAACGAGAGCGGCAGATCGAACGACGCCGTTGATGCTCCCGGCTTCGTAGCCCAGAACAAGACCTGCACTGGCAGCGAGCAAGTTCAAAATCTTCGCCTCGAACGTTGCCGGAGACTCAATGCGGTCAGGCTGGGTGGTCGTACGAAGCTGCATCCGCGCGTTTCCACCATTTCTGGATCCGTTCGCATTGCCTCCAGCGCACGGCTGCACGTTGGACCTGCCGTCCGGTCTCATGATGTGGGAGAGCGGGTCTGGACGGTAAGGGGGTAGAGAGTAGGTAGTTGTGTACTTGCCAGCAACGGGAGAGCTCTTTGTGGGAGAAGCTGATATGTAATGAGCAGGGCCTGATACGCGAGTGGCGGGGAGTATATATAGCCTTTAGATATGCTGACACAAGAAAACTGCAGTCTAATCCATCTCCTCACGTGTTTCAACATCCGAGTTGCTCACCCGTTATGATCCCCCACGATCGCTGGCGCCTCAACGCGCCTTTGCGATATATCCAGTAAAACTAACGTCATCTGCGCAGTGCATCCGCGTTCCATCCCCCCCATCCCTTCATCCCTCCACCCCTCCATCCCGTAACCTACTAGGCTTGGTACACCGCTTTCGATGCCCATCCGTCACGTCGGGAGACAACCCTGATGCATAGCTTGTCCATCCATACTGAAGTGCGAGGGTGGTCTGCCATCGCAGAGAACCGATGGCCTCTCTCATCAAGTGCTCGTATTTAGCATGGTCGATTCGGCAGAGGTACCGGCCAGCAGTATATTGCATCTCCGCCTGACCGCCAGAAGCAGCCCCCGGGGACCCTGGGAGCTTCTCTGAAGGAACACATGCTACAGTGGCCGTCAGCTGAGCTAATGTACCGAGAACTGGAACTACCCACGTCTGGAGAGGGCAGTTTATCCATGGTAGTACTGGAGAAGAATTGATGGCCCACGAAAGAAATTTTCTCAGGCTTTAGAGCGCTCATCAGGTGGCAGAACTCCGTGCTCCAGTAAGCGGCACTCGCTGGTCGCGCATTAGCCGGGCCAAAGTCAAAGTTCATGACTACACGTCCAGTTAATCGAACCGGCGCCGACAGATTGTTGCGGGTTTGCTACCTACCAACTTTCACCTCTCCTGTCAGAGAGACACGGGTCTCCTCGATCGCAAAGCGTGGGGACAGTGGAAGGAGAAAATTAAAGGCGTCGAGAACCTGGGAGATGGCACTCGCCAGCTCGACCTCCGTCGACAGACCCAGCTGAGGCAGGCTGAGGGCCAGGTACTCTTGCACAAGTGTTGTCCCAGACATGTCGTCGAAAATGCAGCAGATTGAGGCAATCCGCTTGTGTGAAACCTCCAGTATATCCGTTATCTCCGTGGAGGTCGTTCTTCTCGCGAGCACCAAGTCTTTGCTTCTGTGGTGTTGCATGAGGCATCCCTGAGAGCCAGGTAGTTCCCTCACCATGCTGTAGTTGCCCGTCGTCCTCTCACCAGAGTAGACGATCAGGTAGACGGGAGGCAGAGATCCAGAAGCCATTGTTCCGAGTCAGATATCCAGTGCCGTTGACTTCGACTTTGATAGATAAGACATGGGCAGGAGGACGCGGAGAACACAGAGTGAGAAATATGAGATCCGCAGTTGAAGCAACCGTAACGGACGAACTTCCATCTGCGAGCTTATTTGCGAGAATGGGATGGTCGTCGAGTGGGGACGGGCACCTGGCTATAAGTTGACTTTAGTCGACGAAAGAAGGGGAAAGGTTTCTGCATTCTAAACGCGCCCCATACAGGCGAGGAGCTACGGCGCTACGTGTAAGTTCTAACGTAAGGATACTGGGAAGACGACCAACACGGAGACCCGTGACTCCACCTTGATACTTTCGATGCAGATAGTGATGTATTACAGTAACAAGAAGTAACGCGTGTTCCATGATGAACACCGAGTTTGTCTAACCCGGTCCACCTGCAGCTAAAGCAGCCTCAGCTTAGGACAAGATTGCAAGAACTCACAGTCCTGTTGCAGGACATCATCCCATCTCGCGCAGTCACGGTCTATTATGGTATAGCCCGCTTCCCGCTCGCGATGGATGAACAATTGGCTGTCCGGCTGGTCGAAAGATGGTGAAAAGTCGCCTACTGCTATGGTTCTAAGTGACGATATTCCGTCGCATCCGAACGCCCACTCGACAAACCCACAGAAATCCTCCCGGAGCCGAAATATCTGTCTCCCGTTGGCCTGCCGAGGAAACCTAAACTGACGGAGAAGCGCCCTCGGACTCGCCGAAGGGTGGTATGTAGACTCTTCTCTTTCCAGGGCGTCAGTGCCCCCGACCTTTTGCCAAACCATGTATTGCTCTTCCCAAGGCAGGACATAACCCTGGCGTACGTGAAGAACCTTTAGGCAGCTCTTCGCTCTGAACGGTAGGAGCAGCGCTCTCTTTGGTTTGACAGAAACTCGGGTTAGTAGCTCGTGGTGCATAGGGGGAGGGTTTATCAAACAGAGTGCCTTACCAGGCAGCCAGGCTCGTTGATGAGGCCGAGATGTTCTAGATCAAAAGCACCGAGGGGGTCATATGGTAAGCGTGTGGGCGGCTGGATCATGCGAATATCCTCCTGGTCGAGGCTCTGTCTGCTGCAATGCGACAGTCCGTCGAGGATGCATTTCCGTAGGGTGTCTTGATGCCGCGCCACGGCGGTCCAGAAGTTCGACTTCGGAGACCAGGGATGGGCGAGGAATAGATACAGCTCTTCGAGGCCATCGAGTAGGCCGATCGTTGACGCTATGGTCTGATTTCGTTGCGCGACCTCGAGGTCGCCGTCTACAGGCACGATCAGCTCGAGCAAGACTATGTTGGACGTGACCTGGGTTGCCACCATCCTGTTCAAGAAGCCGTGCCATCCAGGACATCCCCTCAACCTGAGAGATCCTAAGACACTGAAGTCTATGGCATGGGCCAAGGCAGGCCCGATGGCGACCTCCGAAAGTGACAGCTCTCGCAGCTCGGGAAACAATGCCGTCGGCGGATCAAGCGGAAGGTGAAGGAGGTCGCCGAGCAGTGGACAGCTGCTGGGGTCTCCATCTCCATACCGCAAGCGACGGCCGACAGAAGCCCCCCAGTCGATGAGGTCCAACTCTAGTACCCGGAGATGGCCTCGGTTCGCGTTTATGGCAACGCACATAGCCCCGAGGTCTTCCTCATGTGGCGCCCTCCACCGGAACCGTTTGAGCTTCGTCAAACCTTCCAGGCTGATATTGGTCTTTTGACCGCAAGGGGGGTCCATCCAGTAGGAGTGGTCTCTGTGACAGTTCCAGTCTGTCGTCAGGCTGATATCCTCAATGGATGTTTGTCGCATGTTGACCAGCCCCTCGGGCCCAAGGATTCCTTCGGGGACGCAAGTACCCAGGTCCCAGCTGCAGATATGCCCTCATCAGCCATCAATCACACACACACACACACACACTATACACCCCACGAAGCGAAGCGCATACCTGAAGCACCTTAGCTGATTCTTCGCGAGCTTTCCCAACATCGCCTCCGCAGACTCGGTGAGCTGGTCGAAGCGCTCGGGATGATAGACAGGCTGCTCATAAGGATTGAAGGTCTCGTCGTCGCTGAGGTTGTATAAATCGAACTCCAGCTGGCTCCTCGTATATCTGTGGAAGTGAGGGCACCTATGGCAGGTGGGATAATCGAAGTCTGCGCGAAAATGAAAGTCTCTCACATGACTCAGAGAGGTCGAGGATGGAGAGAAGCGAGGCAGCTTCTCGAGGAACTGGCGGAATAAGAAGTCTGCCGGCGGTCTGATCTCCACCGAATGCCAAAACCTTACCAGGCTGGCCGTTCGAACTCGCCTGGAGACCTCGGTCAGAGACTTGAGATGCCGTGGAACAGTGACCTAGAAATGCAACGCCCCTTGTTAGAATGGCACCCTGTCTGGATCACACGAGTGAGCGAGGACCGGAAAGCAGGACTTAGAAGGGGCTGAACATTATCAATGATCATGCTTAACAATTCATTAGGTAGCCGGGAGAGGTGATCAACCATCGTGTGCTTGTCCGGTTGTGGCTCGACATCTGAGATCGCCCGTCATGGCGCAGGCTAGAGAAGCTGGCCGGATATAAAGTTTTCTTCTGGGAGAGGCGAACGGCAGCAGAAGCTCTCTGGCCTTATCTATACGAGCTGCTCCATAGTTAGGAGTGGCAGATTTCGCCGGCACCGTCAGACCAACGTGAAGGGGGGCGGGCCAACGACAACGTAACGCGATACTCCAGTAGCTCAAGGCACGACAACCGCTTGTCCCGGACGAAAGCATGGCAGAACGTTGATGACGCGTAGCAGAATGCTACCCTGGGGCTACCAAGCCAGCGAGAGACCTGATGCAGGTTGTTACAGAATCCTGAAAATCCCGGTTTAGAATCCAACTTCAATTTCAAAATAGGCCATGCTTCCTTATTCGAGGGCACAGCTGTCTGGGTCGAAACTCTATCTTTAGGAAACATGGCTGGTCTCCTTATAAGTACCGGCCCCGACCCGCAAAGCACGTCGATTCGATCGGTTTCGGCGCGAACATTCGTCAGAAACATGAAAATCCACGTCCCATTCCTGCTTGGCTCCCTGGGCTCCGTCGTCTGCCTGGCGCAGTCATATGAAGGTGAATTTTGTCCTCCGGCATTGTATATACAAGCAGGCCTCTCTGATGGGTTTCCCAGCCCGAATGCGAATACCACGTGCAAGACGGCGCACCTCGTCATGCCGGACTCTGGCGTAGAAGAATATATAGAGGTCCAGCAGGCAGATGTCGTTTGTATGGACTATCCGTTGTTGCATATATCGGTTCCTGCCGATACTCCGGCAGGGACGGGAAAGATCACTTGGCTGTGTCAAGATGAGGTTGCAAGGCCTTGCCAGTTGATCTTTGTAGAACCCGCACCGGATGCAGCTCCTGTGACCGCCACGGCATTCTCCATGAGTCAGGAGTGCCCCTCCGGTCGTACTAGAACCGAGTCAGTCGCAGCCGGGTCTGCATCGCTATCGGGGGTCGATCAAGGCTGGTCGACCACAGCTGACCATCAACCCACTGATGTTGCCTCGGCTGTGGCCTCTTCCGTCACAACGGATAATGACGGCGGTCCGGCCGCCACCAACACGGCGTCCACTAACACGGCGGCCACTAACACGGCCGCCACTAACACGGCCGCCACCAACACGGCCGCCACTAACACGGCCACCGACGCTGCAGCCGCAGCACAATCAGAGACCAGCCCAGCGTCAGAATCTGTCATCGTCGGCCAGTCTGGTCAGCCAACCGCAGATTTGACGGTCAATACCGAGACGAGTCCCGATGCCACAGCTGCCGTCAGCACTGTACCCAGTGGCAGTCTTAGTGATGATGTGTCCGAGACGACTGCTTCTGTTGGCAGCCAAGAATCCACCGGACTGGAAGAGAATGGGCAGGCAGAACCAACACAGCAGTGCACTTGTGGGTGACCGCTTGCGTTTGGTAACAGATGAGTAGCGGAAGGGGCGGGGGCGAGGCCTCAATGGCAACAGCAGTACGGTGCAATAGATCACCATAGATACAACAGCTAAAAATAGAATTGTTTGTTCTAATAGAGATACTAGCGGGATTATGAAGTCCTACGATGGAATAAGGATTTGTAGTTTTAACAACATTAGCTTGTATTGTACCCGAAATAGGGGCTTCTTCATTTATTTTATAAACGTA
>JABFFC010000583.1:0-66198 GCA_013623535.1 Fusarium penzigii
CCCATAGTCTACCCTCCCCCCTCCCCTCCATTGGACACTTGCCAAGGCCCTCACGCTCACGCCAGAATGCGTGTCCAACTCCTCGTGGTGTCGGCCATGGCCGTTGGCACCGTCTCGGCAGGCATTACCATGACGCTTGGGAGTAGCGCACCAAACATCACTCAGATAGCGACCCCTACTGCTTCCCCAGACAGCTCTGCCAGTGCCGATAATCTGCTCCAGGAGAGAGATCCTGACTATGATCATCGATCGTTCATGTCGAGGACATCCACCAGAACGATATGGGTTCCTGTGTCAAGCTATGACCCAAAATACCCATACCCAACGGCAGGGCCGAACAAGCTGAAGCCCCGTATGCCTCAAATCGCCGTAGGAAAGTTCCCTCAAGATTACCAATGGCCAACGGCAGAGTCGGAAGTCGAAGACCTAGAAACTCTGAAGCCTCGCGAGGTGCACACCACTGCCACGCTATTCCTGCCTTATACCGCGGGGACCGACACACTCCCCAATGAACTGGTGGAGTGCAGGGAAAAGCTGATTCCTCGTGATGTCAAGAAAAAGACCAGGACCAGAACAATCGTATATCCCACGACGGTTGGCTATGAGGCCGACAGCATGCCGAGAGAAGGTGCTTATGAAATCCCTAACTTTCCAACGGAGAAGCTGGAGCCTCGTGGTGTGAAAACGTTGGCGACGGCGGTGGAAAAACACACACATCACCACACGAAGCATCACACAGAGCACAAAACAGTTATACATGCCATGCCTTCAATGAATGATCGTTCGGACGCATTTGACTATCTTATTCGTGGATCCCAGGACGAACCGAACAAGTTGAAGGCTCGTGGTATGAGGCCGATGAAGGTGACGACGTCGACAAGGATGGAGCACCATACCCAGCATCACACCCATTACGAAACGGTGCGCTACACTGACACCACTTTGGTCATCTGTGCGGACTTGTCTGAAGTGACCAAGCACCCCCAGCTTGACGCAATCCTTGTGGATCAAGAGACAGCCCCCCGTCCTTTGGCTACCACTGCTGCGGTCGTCAGTGGTAATGGGACGAATGCCAATGCCTCAGTGCCGGCGAAGCCCACGACATCAAGCTCTTTTGCAGATGGAGAGTCAGACAAGCCTGTGAACGAGAACTTGGACGCACCTGAGAAGATAAACAGACCCGCAAATGACACCACCAATGCAGACGAGCATCAACCCCAGCCTGGCCCGTTACTTCGTGTCTTGTCAGATGGTGTCGCGTGGGTTGAGACTCCGGATCAGGATCAGACCCAAGATCAAGACCAAAACCCAGACCAACGCCAAGTCCAGAGCAACGCATCAAATGGCCTCCCTGCAGCCGAGGTTGAGCAACAAGAAGAGGAAGAGCCAACCTCCACGCGAAAATCCAATCGAGACTCAGGTGGATTCTTAAGGGATGACTCGGTAATGACCCTGGCGCCAGAGGTTGTCCCTCAAGCCTCCGCTGAAGCCGGAGACGTAGTCGACTCTGAAGGCGATAGTGATAGCGATAGAGACAGAGGCAGGAACAGCAACGACCAAAACATCCAAGCTCGTAACTTGAGAAAAATCTGGAGGACCATCAAACAGCGGCACACTGTCACCACGGTCATTTCAGACACAACCACAACAACCGAGGTCCTTACAGTATCTTTGGATGCAAGCTATATCAGAGTCAAGGACGCTAAAGGTAGCGACGATCAAGGCAAAGACAAGTTCGAAGAGAAGAGAGACATCAGGAACCCCCAGTTCTGGAAATTCGAAGGGTATACAAGATATTATACCACCACGGTTCATGAGCCCCAACTCACGACCACAACGGAATGGACCGGGCCAACTATATACCTGCCAGTCATTACGGAACATGCGCGCCCAGTGCGAGAAAAAGAGGATGGGAACAAGTCATCACGAGAAGAAGTTCAGTCTGGGGATGGCAAACATGACGAGCAAGACGACCACTTGCTGTCCCGTAGCGTCCCTACCTATCCCGGCTTGATGGACCCCGTTCTCACAACCACAACCGTCTGGACCAGGCCAACCATATACTTGCCAATCGATGCGGATGAGGACAAGTCTCAACAAGAGGCAGTCCAAGTTCAGTCTGAAGAGAGCGAGTATCGTGCCCAAGACCAAGACCAAGACCATCGGTTGGCATCGCGTGGTATCCGTGTTCGCCCCTTTCGCAACGATGTGACGAGAACCTTTTCCACGACTACGACCGAATGGATCAGACCAACTGTATACATGCTAGCTAGCTCGGAGGAGTGGCCGATACCAGACCAGGAAGATGAGGACGAGTTTCGACAAGGGTCGTTTCGAGTTCAGTCTGAAGACAGAAAACATGAAGACCAAGGCTATCGCTTAGTGTCCCGTGATTATCCCTACTGGGGGAGTACCACCGCCTCGTGGGAGATACACCACGGAACCATCACCAAGACGTCCCCAACAACCTGGTTCCTACCATTGCCTACGAAAACAAGCAAGCCACAAATCGAGTCCACGAAATATGGAGAGAAGGAGGAGAAGGTCCAAGAGGCAAAGGATGTAGAGAAAGTGACCCAGTCCCAGTCTCAGGAGGCAAGTGGCCATCCGCTCGAGCCCCGGTATATGTTCGGGAATTGGGGCACTACAACCGGATGGTATGTGTATACCCATACGACGTACGTGACAGAACTGGTAGTTGAGACGTCTACAACAACCAAGTACACAGCGGTCCCCACAGAAACGAGCAATTCAGAGACCGAATCCAGATCTCAAGAGGAGGAGGAGGAGGAGCAAGACGGAGAGGCGAAGGATGTGGAATATGATCCCCGCTTGGAGTCCCGATGGTATGAGCCGTACGCAACGCAGACTAACTGGCACATTTATACCAAAGTGAAGTTCGAGACGGATTTGGTGATCGCGACGTCCACGACAACTGAGTATCAACCAGTCAGCACATTCTTTTTACCACCCCGCCTCGACGAGGACAAAGGGACCAAGGGTGCAGGACGTGCTCGGCCACGCGCTATCCGAGCCAGAGATGTGATCGAAATCAGCTCTGCGGCCCCGAGCGTCAACCAAGACCCAGTTTCGTCGGATCAGAGTGTCCCAGCAGTCACTAATGTAGTGGTCGTCGATGCTGTGCCGACCACTCTGAGCACCATTCAGGTCGCAAACGTGGTTGAGGCGGCCCCTAGCTCACAAGATGTCGTCCAGGTCAACACCGACACCGATCTTGATATCGAGGACGAGGCCACAGCACTCACACCTGCTGCTTTGACACCTGCTGCCACGCCTGCCGATGCGCTTGAAGTGGATGTTCTCGCTACACCTGTCCCTACCCCTGCCAACAACGCAACAGTCGAGTCTCGTCTCATGCGGCAGCGTCGTGACAGGTTCCGCGACAGCTATTTCCACGATCGCCGACCCGACAATCACCGAAAGTGGGCAGAGAAGAAGGAGGCCGCCCCGATGGAGGAGTTTGTCGTCAAGTATGGCAGATTCGTCAACGACAATCCCGAGCTGGCATACAAGTTCTCCAAAATGATCGTCAAGATCCTCGGCGACCGTGACGGCTGGTCATATGAGGAGAAGATGGCGAGGCCCATCCATGAGCTCGACGAGGTCCAGAAGTTCCGCAAGATTAACAAGGAGGTCACCGATGAAGCGCTCGCGTTTGCGAATCAGAGTCCCGAGAAGGCGCTGCGACTTGCAAAGATGACTATGGAGACGACCTCACCGCGTATCAACATCAACTCGTCCAAGTAAGGATCTGTTATGGTGATTTATTGTTGGGAATTCCGAGGGATTGGACAGATATCTAGTTTAGAGTATCATTGCGGTGAAAACCGGTGTTATTTGTATGAGGTTTGGAGCCTTGTATATCTTTACATCGTTTGATAATCCTTAAATGAGTAATAGGAGAAGAACAGAAGCGGATCGAATACGAGTTGAGAGTTGAGAGTTGAATGAATAAAGAGTTACACTTGAAAGTCCACCATTCGGTCGTATCATGAACATGAATACATCTTACATGAAGAGCAGGTGATACTGGTACCAGTAATCAATCATGTTGAGGTGTAAGTTGAAAAAGATATGGGCCACTGTAACCAAGCCACAGCCACGCCACAGCATGTGGCTGCCACTTACACCAGTATGATGACTAGAACAGACGAAGTACACAGATATAGGGCATGATAAGATGTTGAAAAAATGATTGAGAATTGAACTGAGTATAAGTCAGTGAGTTCAAGACATCAATCAAATGGAGATTGCAAACTATTGCTAAAAATCAGATCAAGTAAATGAATGAAATGCCATTTCCCCAAGTCCAACCTCAGACTAAACTGACAGTCTCGTCATATGATAACCCACGTGACTAGTCCCCTCCACCCACACAGACACAGCCCTAACAAATGCTCGCCCAATTCACACGAGAAAAAAGAAATCCGGTGGAAATTCCGTAATAGCGGGGGCCCAATCACCACAAACACTCCCACTCTAACCCATCCTCTTTTCATCCTCTCTTCTCACAACCTAGGCGCAGGATTCTACCTCTTTGCGATTACTTCACTTTTTTTTTCTTCACCACTCACCACACACCACATTTCCCCTCCTTTACGGAAACAATAACAGTCGCAATGGCTCCTCAGGCAGTACGTACATGATTGTAAACCGCTTTGCTGTAGGCCCTTCTCTGGAACAAGCTCCCCCGAACCAGAGGAGTCGTCCCAGCTGAATACAAAGGCGCCGCGAAAATGCAGTAGGCTAAAACATCATTTTTCCAACAGAAGAAGACCGGCAAGGTCCAGAAGCAGACCAAGAAGGTACGCTTAATCAATCCCTCGATATGAAGAACGACGACGAATGCCGTCCATTCAATCTCCCCAAGCGAAGAACGACACAACGCCGTAGACCTCGGAAACTAACATAGTCCTCCGCAGTACATCATTGATGCTTCTCAGCCTGCCAGCGACAAGATCTTCGACGTCGCTGCCTTCGAGAAGTTCCTCCAGGACCGTATCAAGGTTGAGGGCCGCACCAACAACCTTGGCGACGATGTTGTTGTCCGACAGCAGGGTGAGGGCAAGATCGAGGTCATTGCCCACAACGATCTTTCTGGTCGCTACCTCAAGTACCTGTATGTTGCCCCCCTATGGCAGCCAACTCTACACCTGGGATCGCTCGCTCGCTGGATGTCATGAGGCGTCCATAGCTAACAGCATACGCAGGACCAAGAAGTTCCTCAAGAAGCAGCAGCTCCGTGACTGGCTTCGAATCGTCTCCACCTCCCGAGGTGTTTACGAGCTCAAGTTCTTCAACGTCGTCAACGACGAGGCTGACGAGGACGACGAGTAAACGTTTTCATTGCATTGCAACGGCGCAGGAATCGGTTGGTGAATTGGGACAGGGGAAAAAAGTTAACGGACTCGGCCAATAGACCCAGCCATTTGTGTGGCACTCTTTTGTGGTGTTTGACTCTCTATTCTTGCTTCATCGCGCTGTGTCGTGTCGTGTCGTGTCATATCACATAAGTGACGCCGTGTCTCGGAAGTATGCTCGAATTGCATGATTCGATCATATGCGGCACATTGTTAAACTGCCTGATGACTGCCTGCTGTCTCATGATCATGATACGCTAGCCTGTTCAGATCTTGTTGTCCTGGCTCTGCAAAAGTGTTCCAATCTTGACGTCCATGTTTTTATGAAGTTGTATAAAAAGGGGTATCTTACAGCAATACACCCATCTCGCCATGTCCGAACACTCATGGTCGTTAACGCCCCTTTTCAAGGCAGCGCCCTCATGACACCCTCAAACGCAACGAGAGCCATTGCATTGGCAGGGAACGCCCTTAGGAAACACGGCACGAACCCTCTCCAGTATCCCTTCCATCCACTCTCTTTATACACGGCCGCCGCCGCGTCCTTCCATCTGGGAAACTTCCTCACTCCGTCACCCAACCCACCTCCCAGAGGATCCGTCATGATTCTCTGCTTGACGACGTCGCTTGGGTAGCTTGTCAGCCAAAAGATCTGCGCGCTTAATCCGCCAGCCCAGAAATTCACCGCTGGCGCACTCAAGTTTGTCTGCTGACGCAGCATCCGTGATAGTATATCGTAACTACCCCACCAGCAGAAGAAAAATGTGCGGAAGAGGAGCGTTGCCGAGAGGCCGTGGTAAATGCCTCGAATACCGTGGTATCTATAGATTTTGCGGATGCAGTCGATAGGTCCCGCGTATAATCTGTCAGCCTTTTGCGCAGCGTACTGAATCTGCAATCGTGCCTTAACATGCTCTACCGGAGCAGCGATAAAGCTGACAGTAGCTCCAGCCATGATACCTGCGATACCGTGACCGAAACTCGGTAATGAGGTATAACCGTTGGGCGCGGCCCCGGGGGATAAGGCAGCTGCATCTGTGCCAGGAGGCTGAACATGGAAGACATTCTCGGAAAGAAGACGGCGATAGACGGTCAGGGAGCCCAGCATTACTGAATCCATAAACATCCAACCAACAAGAGGAGGCGAAGCTCCCTTGTAGAGGCCGAGGAAGCCTTCATTACGAATGGTCTGGAGAACGCATTGGAGGGGACCACTGAAGCGAGCTGCGTCTGTTGTCTGTAGACGAACTTTGATGGTGTCGAAGGGATGACCGACTGTGTCAAAGTGTTAGCATCAATTGACTAGTTAATCGGTAATCTGGTGGCTGTCATATGTGTGTTATGTGATCGGCCATGACGTTGTCGGGGTCGGTAGTGAGGTGATGAGAGAGGGATGACGGATGATGCTGGGTGACTATGCATGAGAACTTACCACTCAATTTGGCGATACCGCTAAACACTCCGGCAACGAACCCTTTATAGTCATGGCCTCCCGATTTGGCAGGTTGCTGTACCTGACTAGGCGTCACCTTTTCCTTCACGGCAGCTGCCATGACTGCTCAATTGAGATTCGGGCCTGTTGATCTTTGTTCCCTCTTCACTCTATTCATCAAGCACACAGTGTCGGTACGTCTGTATGAAATGAAGGATCAAGAAGAAACAATAGTTCCAAATAGCAGATCAAGCTAGGAAGAAGGGATTGACGCTTGATTAATTATCTCAGTGCCGAGAGAGACATTGAATCAAAGATAAGTAATTCCTCTGAGCCCAGTCTTACTAATATGAGAAAATGAATGAATGATAATATGGACTCAAAGTGGTGATGACATGAGTTTACCTGTGCCGTTTATCATAAGCAAATTCTCAAGCCCCCAATTCGCTAGTATTGATTGAGCGACAGGGACTCGGTAAGACGGTGGCCACTAGGAATTCAGGCACCGACCTCGGAGCCCTGCTTCTGGCGTCGATTTGCAACAAGACATTCTCGACCAAGATCAGGGACTTTTGGTCAACATCCATCCATATCAGCAAGTATCATATTCGATTCTCCATTCTCTCTACATGACGAAATCAGGCATTATAAGCAACAAAGAATCACTAATGAAACAAAAAGACACAATGAATGTGCTTGCCACCGAAATCTCATTATCAATTCAACTCGATCCAATTCAATCCCATCAAGCCAATACTTGAATCCCCGAATTACAACAAAATGCAATGGTGGTATCTATCTCAGATTTGTAAAACTAACTAAACCCCTATCGCTGTCACTGCCATGTCAGGTCAAGCCTTTGGATAGGTATCGAATTCCTCTTGCTCTTCCCTTCCCATCCCATCCCTTCCATGCCATCCCAAAACATCATAAATCCAGTCGTGATATCCTGCCGAATGGTTGACGCACCGCTCTGAATCCAGATAGCCATGTCATGTCGTCGTTATGAAAATAGCAAACCAACTTAAACAAACACTCAATCCCTTTGCAATGCTTCGCTTGCTGCCGCTCGTTTTTTTTTTTGGTCCTCCCTCTTTTCGATTCGCTCTAGTAGAGCTTTCTTTTTCCTTCCCAAAACTAGCATGATTATTTCGCCAACCAATCGTCGACGTGACAGATGATTAACTATTGCGCCTGATATAAAGCTTTTAAAAGTTGCAATTCTGCCACTGAATAGACAGGTGGACAGTTACTGGTCGTATTTGATCCAGTTGTGTTCGCATAATGTTACAGCTGGCGCTCGCTATGACGGACTCTCTTCTAAAAAGTCTCAGTGTCATCAGTGTTGTGTGAAACAACGCTGCCAAAAGTGTCTGGTTCCCATCAAGTCAGTCAAAATGTCTCAAGATGCTCGGAATTCCTAGCTACATACCTCTCTTGCGTCTTCGCTCTTCGCGTGCAGCATCCTCGGGACTCTTTGGTGTCATGGCACGAGGACCACTAGGTCGTCGAGTGGGAACACCCAGTGCGGCGTTCAAGTTACGATTCTCGGGCTTGGGGCTGCCGGTGTAGTGACTAACATGAGTACCACTCAACGTGCCATAGCCACTCTCATCGCTCGGGTGCTGCAGTGGGCTACTCTTGGCCAGTTTAGAGATGCGACTGCCGCGAGGAGGCGTGTGGGCCGAGGGGCTGTCAGTACCATCAATCGGCTCCTTTGGGGGTCGCGGAGGACCGGTCGGCGATGTGGCCCAATATTCAGGGTCACGCGGCGCGCCTGTCGAAGAGGCCATGCTATATCGGTTGTTGTTCATGGCTGCAGGGCCGAGGCTCGACACAGAACCGCCCCAGTCAGCCGATCTTGGTGTCATGGGGACGTTGTACTCCTGGGCAGAAAACTCCAGAGCATTTCGGAATCGCTCTGTCTGGCCCTGTCGGGGCTGTGGGTGCTGAAGGTTCAGCGAGTTTCGGTGAACTTTGTACTTGGGGGCGTCGCTAGGAGACATGGTGACCTCGCGGGGAACAACACCTGGGTTCGCATCGGGGATTGCTCCGGATGCCATGGGCTCCTGTCTGTTGTCGTCATAGGCATCGTGGCGGTAATTCTCCTCGTCGTTATATGAAGCCATGCTAGAGCCAGAGCGAGAGGGAGGATACTCCTCGTATTTGGCCTCCTTCTTCCCACGGAACGCCTTGCCTACACTGGAAGCGGTGGTTCCTGACCATCGGGAAATCTTGGGAAACCATCCAGTGGAACCGCTGGACTTGTGCTTCTTTCCCTTGTCAGTGCGGGGAGTGTTGTCGTTGCTCAGTGTCTGAGGGGCCTGGTCAGGAAGCTGGGGAGGTGTGTCGAGGGGAACTGAGTTTCCACGCTGGAAGTTGGCAGAGCGGCTTGGAGTCAAAAGATTGGGATCACTTCGCTCGTTTGTCGGGCTGGGGTGGTCGTATTGGTACTCATCAGCGTGTTCTTGGACTGTGCTAATTCGATGATCAGAGAACTTGCGTTCGTTGGTCAGTCGTGAACGCGACTGGGAGAAGGACAAGCTGTGATGACTGGCTGTTGAGTTACCCTCTGCCTCGTAGCCTCGTTCCTGCTCAAAATGACCCTCGGGATTAAGATTCTCAAAAGAACCGCCACGTCCGCTAGCAGTCATGGGAGCTGTTTGAGTCTTAAGGACATCGACTTCACCAAGGATCTGCATGAGAATATCCTCAATGCGTCGGAAGTCGCTGTTGCCCTTGGTGCTCAGACCCTGCAGGGCTCGCTTGAAGAGGTTCTTCTTTGCTGCCGCTTCGTTAAGGCTATCCACTTGAGAAGCACTGTGGATTGATCGAGTGCCAGGATAGGGGCGAGGGCCATTGATTGCCTTCTGGAGCTTCTCAGTATTCTCGACACCAGCAAAGATAACATCATCGCTCGTGTCTTGAATCAGAGTTTTCATATCGTTCAACGAAGTTCGCATCTCCAAAGCCGAGTTCATTAGGAGAGCCACAATCTCGGTGTCACGAGCACTTCGTTGAGCATCACGAACCATAAGCTATCACAGGTTAGTCGGGAAACAATAGGAACGAATTCTGGTTCGACTTACATGTTGCATCAGGGCTACAATATCCTTGTTCTCGATGCGATCGATGCCCTGACCAGTAGCGGCGTCATAGAAGGGAGACGCCATGCCTTGAGACATGCCACTGAGGTGGCGGGCCTGGTCCTTGGGGGCATAAAAGGGGTCCTCGCCGCCAGCGCTGGGAAAGCGTGTCATGTCCAATGCCTTCCCTTGAGGAGCCATATCAGGGGTACGGTTGGGGCCGTTGGACATGTATCCCTCGTCATATTTCTGGGCAAATCCAGGGCTTCCTGTGTGGTAGGGAGTACCGTAGGATGGATCTAGGTTTCGGTTGCCCAGCAAGTTCTCATGGAGAGCAGGGTTTGCAACCGGGCTGGCGTCCTCGTAGGGGTTTGTGACCAGAGTATCTCTCTTACGATCGTCCGAAGTGCGCTGCCATTCGTCTTGGTCATGACTGGGCTCACGGCTATGGGTATTGGCAGCAGCCATGCCGGCAGCGGCACCCAATGCAGCGGCACCAGCAAGACCGGCAGCACCAGCTCCAGTACCATCAGCCAAGCTCTGCTTGCTGCGAACACTAGCTGGTCGCTGTCCGGTAACGTCCTGCTGGGTAGGAGTGGCCCGGCCGGAAAGAGCTTCACGCTCACCATCAAGGCGCTCCTGAACAACAGAGGGGTTGGTTTGGGCATCGTCATCGATGTAACCAATCTCGGGCATAGGGTCATGGAAATCAGGCAGGCCGCTGGCTCCAAGTTTGGGTGAGGCATCGAACGAGAGGCGATCGACGCTGTGAGCTGGGGTATTGCGAGGCTCGTGGCCCTCCAGAGTGCGTTGCTTAAATGACTTGTTGCGGAAGACTCCAGCGGGCTCAAACTCTTCATCGACGATATCCTCTGCTGTAGCTTGCTTCTTGCCCTGGGCTGCCCTGAGAGCGGCGGCGGCGGCACCCACGGCACCAGCCGTGATAGCAGCCTCGGAGGCAGTGGGAGACTTAGTTCGAGGTACTTTGCGTCCATGCTCGTCAATCTCATACTCGGAATATTCATGGGACTTCTGTGATCGGGCGCTGGGGGTGCCGTGTCTCTCGGTCTCAGACTCGGGGTGTGTAGCCAAATACTGCTTATCAGGGCTCACGCCTCGGCTGCTGTATGTCCTGGACTGATCGTCATACGAGAGCTGAGAATCCCTGGGTCCGGCATAATCGTATCCAGAACCGCTTGTCAAAACGGATTGATCTAGCATTGAGCCATCGATAAGAGATGCAACAGCTGATTCGACACCAAGAGGCGTGTGGGTGATGTCAGGGTTTGCACCGATACCTCGTACCGCATGTCGAGAATTGGGCTTCTCCAAATCGCCGTCATCTGTGTAGGCAGAGTTTCTGTAGTCAGCCCCCGAGCTTCGAGGGGACATGTGCTCGTATTCACGGGCACGTAGTGAGTTGAGTGATGGCGTCGAGCGGCTATTTCGGCGGTTGTCCCTTTCGTAATAAGCATCGCTTGTTGAGTGCATACTTCTAGAGTTCCGTGGCTGGTGCTCGCTACCAGCCTCGGTATATCCAGAAACACTAGGGATGGGACTCAAGCCACGAGCACCCGCCTGGTAAGGCACGTACTTCAGTGGAGGAGGAACAGCCTGGGTGGCAAAGTAGGAATTGTCATAACCTCCCTCTGGATAGTCTCCGTGGTCGGAAACTTCGTGGTGATCCTCCTCGTCGAACTCAGCACCTCTGTTGAGGGGGACCTTGTTGCCAAATTCGTCGGCCTCATACTCGTCATAGTAGTCTTTGTTTCCGCGAGGAAGAGCCGTCAGATCACCAGTAGATATGTTGGCATGCTGTGTTGACAAGCTGCTATCGAAGTTTGCCGGAGATGCTGTTGGTGTTGAGTCAGAGGTGACCATTCCTCGCGGTACGTTCTGAACGGGCGTAAGCTCCTCACTCGCAGAGTGTGGCCTATCAGTTTCTGCGGAGAGAATTGACGTTCTTGTCATCTCTGAGGGGTTGATTTCACTCATGAGAGGCATCGGAGGCGCAGGTACCACATGGTCCTCATCGTGCTCCTCAGCATATCGTTCACGGCCCAAACTTCGACTTCTGGTCGACTCGGCCCGACGACGTCGCCGTTCTCTGTGTTTTCGATCCTCCGTTTGTGAGCTATCGTCACCGAGCATTGAGAGGCCCTTGCCTGCTGCCGCACCGACGGCAGCGGCTTTGAGGAGGTTGCCGCCACTTCGCTTGGGTGTCACGGCATCATTGGAGATGTAACTATCGTTGAGAGATTCTCGGCTATCGAGAGATGAAGTATCGCCGTATACATGGCGAGCCTCTCGATTCCGCTTATCCTTGGACTCACTGCGTTGCCCGGCCGACCGCCGGCGATCAGGTGTTAGCTCTTCGTGAGAGACAGATGTGGCAGTGGATGTGAACGAGCCACGGCGAGTCTCGCGCTTGCTCTGCTCGCGTTTCAGAGCACTCAGCTCTGGTAAAATTAAGCGACGGATAGCATCTTCCACTGTCTCGAGCAGCTTCGGGTTGTTGATTGAGGACTTGGATACAGCGGATCGTGAGGAATGTGTCTCATATGAACGGTGGCTGGGTGACAAATTGGATGACAAAACGGTCGAATCAGCGCCCGAGACGCCTGACACGCCTGAGACTGCGGATTCCTGATGACCTCTGCTGGAGCGACGGCGAGAGTTATTAATACCGTCAGCTCCCCGCTCAGTAACGCTGCTGGTTCTACTCTTAGAGCGACGTTTCTTGTCCGTTGAGGTCGACAACTTCTCCGATTGTTCATCGGACAACCGTGCCCGGTGCTTGCTACGAGTCTTGCGGTTCCTGACCTCGTCCATTGCGGCGCCTGCAAGTGCACCAGCGCCGGCAGCAGCCGCCAACTCTTTAGCACCTGATGGGCCGCTAAAGCTTCCCTTGTTGTCGGTTGTGTTGCCGCCGTCGAGGAAGCTATCACTGGGAATGGCGGAGATGTCTGAAGGATTAACGTTTGCGTTATAGCTCTCTGAGGGAATCAGAGGACTGGAAGGCCGACGACGTCTGTGGCTACGATCAATCTCAATGTCAATGGGATTCCTTGACACATTGGACTCCTCAGTTGCAGAGGCGTAAGAGCTCATGCTGTGGTCGTCCCCGTCAGGATGGTCGGAATCGTGACCGACGCCAAGTGGTATGCGACGGGTGACGGATGTCTGACGGGCACCCTTGGTTTCGGTGACCTGAAGGTGGTGGTCGGTACGGCCCCTCTTGGATGGCGTGAGACGGACGCGGACACTTGGGCGACGCTCGCCAGTTGAGCCTGTTGTAGGCTTTCCGCCTTCGAAATATTCGATGAGCAGCGACGTCTGGGACTTGCTTGCCTTGTGTTTGCGAGTGGCAATGGTAACGGGAGTACCGTCTTCGGGTATGGAGTAGGATGATTCTTCGTCACCGGGCTTCACCACATCCGCTGTAAATTCGGTGGGCGTAGCGTTGGTTTCGGTCTCGGTTTCGGTGGGGGCGGGAAGAGGAAGAGGTTTCCTTGAGGATATTCCCATCGTTGATTAGAGGTGGTGCCTTGGAGGAGAGGTTGGGAGTTCTTGGCCCTCCAGGGATGTGCTCAGGCAAGCCAACGACAAGATGAGCCGATGACCAGAGAGGAGCACGAGGTGGTGATTAGGAGGATGTCCTGTCAAGGCATGCAGGAAGGCCGTTGAATAAATGCATGCACGTTCTAAACAGAAAAAATGTCTATAGAGGAAAAGTCAGTCATTGCTTGGGGGGATAACGAATCAAGAAACCATGGACCATATGCGCATGTCAATGGCAATGCGTTGCCACAATGGAATATGAACTTGGGGAGAGAAAGACTTACACAAGGACAGAGCAATTATCGACCGAATAAATTAAAATAAAAAAGTAAAAAAGTAAAACGGTGCTTGAACAGTCGAACTGCTCAGGGCAGACCGATTAACTTACTGTGTCGCTCACTCGAAGTGGCCAGGCCGTGAAAGGCGTGGTGATATTCGAGGAGGAATCGAAAAATGTCGAGAAAGAATTGGGGTGGGAGAGGTGTGAGCAAAATGCAGGCGTGGTCTTGGTGTTGGTCTTGGGCCCTTGTTTCTTCTTAGTTTAAGGTGGTAGCGGAAGTG
Organism: Fusarium penzigii; assembly: GCA_013623535.1. Taxonomy (NCBI): domain Eukaryota; kingdom Fungi; phylum Ascomycota; class Sordariomycetes; order Hypocreales; family Nectriaceae; genus Fusarium; species Fusarium penzigii. The sequence continues at coordinate 14,022 of JABFFC010000583.1, forward strand.
GGAGTGCAGAAGCAGAAGCAGAAGCAGAAGCCAGGAGTGGTGCCGGTGGGTAGAGTTGAGTGGCTGCTTTCCCACAATGTCGGTGGTCGGGGAAGAAAGAGCGGGTCGAAAGGTCGCAACCGCAGCAACGAGGAGAAGTGCTAGGCCAAGATGGCTTGGGAAAGCTTGGAAAGGAAACGAAGGGGTACGAGGAAGAACAGCGAGAAAAGTAAGGAAATAGATGTACCTACCAGGTTGGGGGGAAAGGTACCTCTATATTCAACAAGGAGCAAGGGCAGGTGGAGGAAGAGAGAGGATCCGATGTCAGACTGAACGGGAAGACAGCCGCAACAATGTCCCAGCTCCCAAGCAAAAAGAATACCTAGCCACTTTGAAACCTGGTCTGATTGCTGTCAATAGCGTGGTAAGGGGGTCAGAGAAGGAAGATGAAGCGGAGACGTGAAGTGAAAGAGGAAGGGTAAAATGGCGAGGGGGAGGCTGGGAAGACACGGAAGCGAGGTTTTTTGCCGTCGGGCTTGTCGTTTTTACTGGGAAAAAGAAGAAGGCGAGGCAAGGCGAGGCAAGGCAAGGGGAGAGAAGACGGAGAACATGCAGAGAAAAGGGAGCTGGACCGTTTGTCGGCTCAAACGTGCTGATGATGCATGTGCATGCACTAGAAAAATGGAAAATGGGAGGGGGGCGGTTTTAGGACGAGATAGAGACTTGGAGTACGGTACTGTACTTTAATGATGAATGAGGCTGAATCATGACTTGTTGTAAGTCAAAAACATCGCTGGGTCTTAGACATGAGACGGAGCATAGGTCTAGCGTTACTGGCACCAAGTCTCCTCTTTGACTTTCTCATCCATCTCACAGTTTAATCTAATCATCAAGCAAAAAAGCGAGCGCTTACACGTATCAACTGTCACTCTTCTCATCTCGACAATCGACAAATGGCAAACATCTCAGAGAAGCTTTTCTTGAATAGAGGCGGCTGGGGTTACAAGGGGATGTGATTTTCTGTTCTCGCTCGCCATCTTCTTTTTTCTTCCTCTTGGTGGTAGTGGTGGAGATCACTGGATCTCTTGGGGCTTAGCGTATTCCCTTGGGCGACGGAGACTGGAGACGGGAGGGTGATGAGCTGGCGTTGCCGATGAATCTGACCAATCAGCGTGGAATGACTGGGGTTGATCTAGCCACGAGATTTTTGTATGGTGGTGGGTACATACGCACACACACCTCTTTCTTACCTTAACGTCCATGCCCATCCATCATCCATGAGAGAGCTAAGATAAATTAGTTGATTTGATTGATTTTCGTGGGTCCTCGGGAACATGATTAACGTGGCTCTATACAAGTCGAGAAGGAGCAGAGCAGCCAAGGGAACACGAGGGAGAAGCGAAGATTCCTAAATGCAACCTCTTATCCAATGGATGAACTGAGTTGGTACAAACGGTGAATGCAAGATGTAATCAACATATGCAAGCGGAAGAGATCTTTTCTTCTCAACCGTATGATTGAACCATTGCCCAAAGCCAAGTTTTTTTTATCTTTCTTGTGGTAGAGTACCCGTAGAGGAGAGAACTGGCGGTCGGGCGTCAAGGGGCCCGTTGCCATGATGGTTACGGGTTTGGTGATGGGTGATGAATGACGATGCCCAAATGATCAGCATATCTTTTGTCTGTGCAGATGGTTTAATATGCTACTAATTCTTACAGTGGTGAAATGTCATTCGACCTCCTTGTTTTCCATGGGAAACTGCATCATCTTCCTTGACCTTGTTGTTCTTGATCCCGACATTCATTTACTCTCTTCATTTTTCATAGTCTGTCACTCCCGTTTTCGGGCGAGGCTTCGGCCCCAGATTTTAACGTCCAAGAGGGGAAAGGCGCGTTTAAAGTTACTTCCGTAGGTTCCAAGAGATGTGATAATTAATGTTAAGTTACATTTGCAATTGTGACTGAAGTTAATTTTCAAGAAGAGCAGATGAACTGGCAATATGGAGATGATGCTGACTGACTACCATGACTCTCTGACTGAAATCTTGCTTCTAATGTCTAGTTTACCTTTACCTGATGTTTGCACCAAACATGCTTACTGGCAACCACTGTCTGACCACTGAAACCATAAGGCTGACTGTACAAGTATGGGCGGCAGTAGGCTGTTCTAGCTGGACCCTCTAACAACCCACCACCACTACAGCCCTGTCAATTGTCATTTCCAATTTCCGTTCTTCGGTTTCTTCAAATGCGCCGGCAATGCAAGGCACGAGAATATGTCTGCTTCCTAATTAAAATTCTTATCCAAATCTAGCATTGACGTGTCCTCGATTAGTTTGACTCTGAGTCAATTTTACCGCTTGGCTAGTTTCTCAACCTAGACTATTTACATGTTCAACCTCCTCTATTTCTAATGATCAGGGCTCCTCACCAATAATCACAGCCAACTCCTTTACCAGCCTCTCGCCTTTCTCCAACATCACCCGTTTTGTATCGCGTTTCGCTGGCAGCGTTGAAGCTAAGTCGTATCCAATTGTTTGCTCTTCGGCTTTGGACCCTGAGTTAGGTGGTCAATCTAGTCCAGTCCACATTCGCCCGTCTTCTCTTCCGTGAAAGGAGCCCCCACGTGTGACATGGAACAACCTCGAAGACTTTCAATTAAACTGATGCTGGATGAAATTGCCGTACCGCAACGTACGAGGTATTGTTGAATAACAGGGAGTATGCTTGCAATGGCAGAGTTTGCAATTAAACGTTTGCGCCCCTCTACATACAGCACTAGTAGTACCGGTACTCAAGCACATTTGATGATTGACTTCTTCCTTTTGCTCCAGCTGGTGCATAGCAGACCACTAACCAGACATACATCCTGGTGAGGCCTCAAAACAGATAAAGGGCTGCAGCTAGGGTGTCCCGCACTTGATTGTTCCGAACATGCTTGGGCTTGCACCAATACCGAGTGATTGTAATGTATATTCCCTACAGCATCAACGTTGCACGAAGTTCTTGTATTAGATCAACATCCCGATGTTCCAGACCTCAAAGTTGTATGTCCAAACATTGATATGTAATGAGAATTATGTTTCTTCGTATCATGAACAGTATCTTTGGCCATGCCTGCAAGTTGACGGTCGCAGAACGTAATATGTACAGTACAGCCTATATCCTCCCCAACGCCAAACAGAGGTATCCGCAAGAACGACAAAAGCAAAGCAGAGTCCAATTAGCAAACGTTTTATCCATATGCATCCTTGCATCCCTAATTGTTCCTTGAGCCAGGCGTCGTGGCTGCCGGTCCCGGTGCTGCAGGATACGCTGGCGGACGCCCAGTACCAGCCTCGAGGTCTTGCATCTCATTCGACTCCCTGACCTCCTTCTTCCCTTCATATGGCGGCGGTGCTTCACCCAGCTCGTTCAGACCCTCTCGAGATCGTGTGCCGTGCCAGGGTGATCTGCGAACTCCCCGGGGCGCCTCCGGTGGGAAGAACATGTGCCCCGATGGTGCAAAGACCCTAGGCCGTTGACCTGGCCAGTGTTGCTGTGCGCGGCGGGCGCGATGTCGACGAATGCGGATAAAGGTGAGGACGATGCCAACGATGAAGATGATGAAGAGAGGAATGAGAATCCAAGCAAAAGGTTGGCCATTTATGAGGCCGCCATCGTCACTATCGTTGGTGTCGACGTTATCGGTATTGTTGTTGCTTGACATGATGGGGGATTATTTGATGAAGCTTTCGAGACAGAGATGTAGGTTCTTGACAAGTGGTAGTTCAAGGACAGAATGATATAGCGAACGGTTTGTCGGGTAATTCGGGTTTGAAATGGGGGACGTTGGATATTCAAAGTTGATGCCGAAAATGATGATACGCGGCACCTGAACTTAATCTGATGGGGTTCGGTTCGTGATGTCAACGAACACCAGTCTCAGTTTGTAGCGTTGGTTAATACAACGATGGGAGACTTCAAATCTCGAAATGCATGAAAAGAAAGTGAGAATTATTCTTGTTGAAGGGTTCAAGAAGGGTCTTAAAGATCAAAAGATGGATGGGCAAAAAGAAAGGTTGTCACGAGGGAATCGGGGGTAGTTGTTGTTAACGTCATCCGTTTTTCCCTCCCTTCCCCATCGGTGGAGAAGGGGAGAGAACTGTACAGTAACGGGTTCTTGATGCCGAAGAGGTGTGCTATCGCAGGCCAAGAAGTGGCAAAAGTGACTTCATTGCAACGGTTTTCCAGGCCCGTGGCTTAGTTCAAGATGTGCCAGTGCAGTACCAGTACAGTACGGGTCATAAGTTGCTACTGGCAAATGAAGTGTGACTGGGCATGACGAAGGCCAATAAAGGTCCGGGTTCTCGGCTCTGAAAAAGGAGGGTGAGGCTTTGGGATAAGAACAGGATTGAACTGAAGCTGATGCAGCTCTCGTGTTAGGATTTCGTATACAGGTTGCTTGTGATGCTCTGTCTACATAGGAGATGGACGCTGTGCCTCGGCGTTAAACCTCACAATAGCCACAATAGCTTTCTTTGATAGCTTCAATACCATCTATTGATTACCAAAAGAATCATCTCTAATATTCCATCAATGTTTGCGACCTAGCTGCTGCGCAGTTGTTTGAGGCGCAGATGCTGGCAAAAAGAAAGAATCACAAGATGGATAATTGATACCAACACTCATGATTTGGAATATTCGCTGCAGACAGTTCCGCCACACAATCATGACCGCCCGACTCCTAGCTTAGCCTCAACCTGGTCCGTGCGCTAAGGAACTACCACTGTGCCTAGTGTCTGTCTCTGCGATCTCGAGCTTCACCCTATCCATCACGAATCTTTTATCTACTCGTCTTCAAAGGGTATCCGATACAAGATGCCTCGCGCAATCCGAGGTCTGAACCCTCCCGCTTAGCCACTCACAATACATCTCCATTCTAACTCCTTGTAGGCGTCCTCATCGAATGCGATCCATCCATTAAATCCATCATTGTCAACATCGACAGCGATAACCATGACTACATCATCGAAGATCTTGACGACGAGCGATTAGTTGTTAAGGAGAGCATGGTTGCTATTCTCAAAGAAAAACTCGAAGATGTACGTCCACAGACATCGTACACAACACAGCCCCATTGTGCTCGAGGCTTGGTGAATCATATCATACAGCTTCGAGAATTATATCCTTTTTCGACACCTACGGATTTCAAATACATCTAACACGTGTTTGCAGCGCCTCAAAGAAAACTTGCCTCCAGAAGAAGAATCTGGCTCCGATTAAGCATCCAATCTCCGACCGAATCAATACACAGCCGCACAATCATCACCTTGAGCACTTCGAGATTTCATCGATGCAACAGATACAATTTAGATTTCACCCGATCTTTGTCTTGTCGACTATAATTACTTGATACATATCCTACAACTTCTCAAACCTAGGTTTCGTCTTCTTCAACCCACTCATCATGGCCTGTCCGAAATCCTTGCCCTGCAACGCCGCCGAATTCCAGATCTGTGTGTACCGCAGACTCTCCTGTACATCGTGATTGATTCCATAATTGAGGAGCTCCTTTGTTCCCTGCACTGCCACAGGACTCTTCTGCGCGAGCGACGTAGCCAGGGCGATACCGCTCTTCAGCGCAGCGTCTTTGCTCTCATGGACCTGGCTCACGAATCCAACGGCCGCAGCCTCCTGCGCTGAGAAATCGCGGGCTGTTAGGCAGACGTCCTTGACCCATGATATGGATCCGACGATTTTGGGAAGACGGGCTAGAGTGCCAATGTCGGCAGCAAGACCAATGTCGACCTCCTTGACGGCGAAACGCGTATTAGAAGCGCAGATGCGGATGTCTGTGCAACAGGCGATATCGATCGCAAGGCCAATTGATACACCATGAAGCACACAGATGACGGCTGTAGTTTGGGTCTTGATTAGTACTGTAGTCACAATACAATATGAGATAGAAAACACAGAATGAATAAACTCACGCTTTTCACACTTTTCCGCCGCTCCAATAGAATCCTGAAACTCCTCAATGTGACTTCTCAACGCCTTGGCCTTTCTCGCAACATCACCGCTATCACCACTCAGGATGCTATCCTCCGCCGCTGCCTGGACATCCAACCCAGCCGTAAAAGCACGATCACCGGCACCGCTCAGCACGACGGCACGAACATCTGCATCGTGGCTAATCTGACGGAATACGCGGCCAAACTCGAGCCAGACGGGCTGCGAGAAGGCGTTTAATTTCTTGGGACGATTGATCTGCACATGAGCGACAAAGGGGGCGGGAGATGTGACGAGCATGTGCTCGTATGAGGAGTATGCGGGGAGAGGAGTGGGGGAAGTCATGATAGAGAATGTGAAATGATAATGAGAGAAGGAGGAGCAGAAGAAAAACGACAAGTTCTTATCTGCTGTTTGAGAGGTTGAGAGAGTGAGATGCTGATGGAGGCTGCTCAGAATCTGGGGTATCCGTATAAGTGTTGATTTACCCCCATTGCGTAGGTACTTGGAATGGAGATGCCGAGGCTCGTTGGCTGCCCCAGACTTTTTGTCAACTCCACAGCACAACTAAGCCGAAAGACTAAACCAAGTAAGCACATGATAACTGCAACTTTACAGTACAACTACTATTACAATTAACAAGCACCAGTGTTCACGTTCTAACGTACCTACGCATAGATCACATACTCATAAAATCAACAATCAACAATCACCTCGACTCGAGGCATTCATTACAGGATTAGGTAGATCTAGCGGAGGAAATAAAGTCTATCATCTTATTGAATCTCTTTTTTTTGTTTGTTTGTTAAGTAGTTAGTTACAAGTACCAGCAACACTTGCGCAGACCATCTTTCATACCATCTCCAGGAAGTTCTAAAAACGTAACGTTACCCCCTGGGTTAGACGCCAGTTGCTCCGGTATTATAGAAGGACGAAAACATCAAGACTGGGCCGGTCCAATCCAGCAATGATTCCTCACCAGAATGCTAAGCCAGTCCCATCATTGACCGTATCATCAAATCAAATCAACAAATAAAAAAGGGGCGTCCCAAACAATCCCAATCAAAATATCCTGCGTAGCAGATCATATGCTGTAAACAAAGTTTTTCAACAGCCTTACAGCATAATGGCGCCAAACAGAGAAAAGAAGATGGCAGCGCCAGAGACGCATAGAGGGCCAAGAGAGACGGCCTGGATAGCGGCACCGCTGTCATCGTCATCATCGTCACTGGAGCTGGATGAAGAGCCACCGGTAGAGACAGCAGTACCAAGAGTAACACTAGCGGTAGCGGTACCGCTGTCAGAGTCCTGCTGAGAGCCTGTGCCGTTAAGTCCAGGACCGTCGCCAGCACCAGCAGTCATGTACTTCTCGGCCTGCTCGGGCATCTCGGGGACCAGGCTGGGGTTGACGGGCCAGGACGAGTCCGAGGTAGGACATTCAAGTCCATGAGTGGTGCTAGCGGCGCCGCCGTCGCCAGTGGGGGCGGGATACTTGCTGAGGGCAGACTTGAAGTTGGAATACTCCTTGCCGGTCTTAACATTGTCGCCATCAATCGTGACAATACCGTATTCGTTATCCTCGATGGAGTACTCGTACATAAGACCACCAGAGTAAACGCCGCTCATATCGCTGTCCATCATGGGCTCGAGCTCATCGAAGAGACGGGGTCGGTTCTTGATGCAGCCATACTCGGACAGGCTAAGAAAGTGTTAGTATACGAACTATAGACAAGGGGTCAAATGGTATGCATACAAGATGGGCAGACCGTAATCAGTAAAGTTCTTAACCTTGACATTCCAGCCGGATGTCTCAAAGTCACTGTTGCACCACGAGTAATCGTTGAAGGCGAAGAAATCGGATCGCATGTCATCGGTACCGCAGTTCATGTAGTGGGCAGTCTGCATACGGTTGGAGGCGACATCAGCAGCTGAGTAGCCGACAGGAACCTTGCGCAGGTCGCGCTTGTCCATGTAGTTCTTCATATCACGAGTGACGGCCTTGATGAAAGGAGCAGACTTGTCGGTGTCTGTCTCATCGTTGATGACTTCATTGCCAGAGAAGAAGGCCAGAGTGTTGTCGTACTGAGCGAACATCTCAACGGTGGCAAAGACACTCTGCAAGTAGGCGGCATTGTAAGATGTCTCGGGGTCGGCGCGGTTGAGTGAGTACTTGGGTGTGTTAACATCTAGAACCAGGTAGATGCCAGCATCATCAAGGGCCGACATGCACTCGTCGTGGTCGGCCTTGTTGTCGACGGAGTACACACGAATAACGTTGATTCCGAGATCCTTGAACTTGGCAATATCACGCTTGCAGACGTCGGTATCAGCGAGGGGGTCCTCATTAGCGGAGGAACCACCAGGCTGATAGTCGATACCTCGTAGGTAGAATCGTTCTCCATCGGCCCAGAAAGCTGGGAAGCATTAGCAATTTGGAACAGCAACAGGTGTAGATGCATTGAAAGCATCGTGAGCATCGCAGCACTCACCATTGCCCGAAACGCTAACAGCGGGGAGGTTAGATCGCTTGGTTGGGGGTTCCTTGACGGTGGGCGTGGCGGAGACGGCGCCGATGGTGGCCAGGGTAGAGAGAATAGCGACAGTCTTCATGTTGGCGTGATGCGGTTATTACTGTTTTGTGTTGTTTTGTTTTGATTCAAGTAGAAGCAAGTATCAATGGAAAGATTCGAAGACAACCAGGGCCACGTAACAGCAGTCGAGATTGATAACGAGGGCGGAGGTTTTGGATCGAGTCTTGTAAACGAGAGGATTCGGTTGGTTTAGATGAATTAGCTAGCAAAAGAATAGCAAACCCAACAGCGAGAGAGTTGGGGAATGCAATAACGAAGAAAAAAGGAAGCGAAGAATGGGAAGAAGAAGTAAAGGCAGAATTGGCGCGATATGAACGAGGGAGGAAAGAGAAGGGGAGAGAAGGAAGAGAGATACGAAAAGTTGGGAAGGGATTGGTGGAATGGGCTGGTTTAAGAATAATGAGTGTGGACGGGATGGATTGGATTGGATGTTGGTTACGAAGGTACATCAGGTACCATCCACACCACAAATCACAATGGAACCAATTCGCGCACCTCCCTTCTAACGTTAGGTGCCGTCCTGTGCTGTGCTGTAGACGCGGCCGAAAAAAAAATCCAAATTGTGGAAAGACGGGGTGGTGTGGGTAGATTCTTTCTTGGTATCGGGATGCGCAAGCGTCAAGATGATGTATCTTTGCACTTATTATTCTACTATTCGCTACATGGACTTTGGTTGCTCTAAATAGAATGAATCTACAAAGAAAAAACACTGGAGTTTCAGAAAAAAAGAATGGGTATCAAATCAAGAGAAAGAAGGATAGACTAGAAATTAGATTGGTTCCCTTTTTCTTCTCCCTATCCCTTCTCTTTCTCTTTTCAGTATCACCCTTGGTACTTGTCTTGGTAAGAACATGTCCTCTTGAACGTGTCTTGTCGTGTCCTGTCTTGTCCCTTCTTTCAATCACGACCTGCTAGCACCTTGTGCGCGTCCCGATATATATCTAGATACACGTCATGGTGGCCCCTTAGCGGCAGTATCAACTCACGATGTCCCCGGAAGCCGGCTCCGCGCAGACTGCAGTGCAAGGGGGGGAAAGGTCCTAAGCAAGCGATGCAGGAAAAGGTCTCCACGTTGAAATGCTTGGTTGCCAAGGCCCCTTGTTCTTGTCGGGTTATGGGGGGAAGGAAGAAAAGGTGCTGGTTCCATTCAGTTCCCAGGTTCCCAGGTTCCACTCCCGACTCGACTGTTGATGATGGAGATTGCGTACACACCCTTTGACAGGTAATACTGTACACTCAAGACGACGGTGATGATGATTCGATGCAGATTTTTTTACGCCTCTCTCTTTCTTTCTCAGTCTATTGATGCTCGCCGAGACTTTTAGAAGGGAAACCTATTCATCCCCCCTCACTTGGCAAGAGGATTCAGTTACTCTTCAGCGTTACACCAAAACAACGAAATTGAGTGACCTGATTATCAGTCTGGAGACCTTCCCACCACACATGATAATGTCGCAGTGTTTAATTTCTGCCAAGGTATGGAGGGAGTGTGTTGCAATGTACATATTTGGTCTATGCGCTGTACTAAAACAACACGGACATGTTTCAGCTTGACGATACCATGGATGATCGAAGATATACTTTACTACAGTACCAGGCATGGCCAAACAAAAATTGTCTTGTACCATTGTTTTGATTCTATGATTTCTGTGTGTACAGTTCAAAAGCAGTCTATTTTCGCCTTATATTCTCAAATTCGTGACACATCCAGTATCACCAACACGGTACCATACCAATCTGCACATCTGAGGCACTGTACAACAAGGTACAAGGGGTTCTGTATGTGTCTTGGATCTTCCCATCTTAATTTGTCTCAAGAATTCAAAACAGCATCCCTTGGTTTCTCATTTCATCACGTGGGGTTTAATCGAGTCAATTCAAGATGGCAAGACTGTACACACTCATACTCTGTGTACTATTATTTGTCTAACCATGCTCTTCATCTCCAAAGTCCCCCCTCGTATAGCATCTCACCACGATGACAAAGTTTAGCTAAAGAGGGATTATTGAGCTTTTCTTAGAAGATGCTCGGCTTTCACGGCTCACAAACACGAGCGTCGTAACGCCCACCAGAGGCTGTCGTAGAACAACCCCTGTCCTAGGTGGTTTGGACGTCAGATGAGGATTGGTCCTTTTATATTCGTCCCACAGTCAGAGCATCTATTTCAGAGATCTATACTAAGCGGTAGTGCTTCATGAATATTATTGCATGATCTCAGGGTCATCGTATTCTCCCCCAAAGAGAAGACAAATTCAATATGACCATAGCAGTTATAATACTACCCAGTGACATGTTAGCTAATATGTGATACATACAGTATTACAACCACGAGATACAATCAACGTCTATTGTGTGGGTTTTGATCTTCAGGGGCTTCATGCTGTGCTCTACAGTTCTCCATTGTACTGTAATCCTCTCCACTAATAACTTTACACAATATCCCCGACCTCAATTCAATGCTTTGTTCGAAATTTCAATCGTCGCGCTGATCGAATTATCCCAACCCCAAATTATTCCATCCCCTAAAAAGAACCCTTGTAGAAGAGAATTAGCACTCGTAAGACCCTCGAAATACCGGTACAGACTTGCTAACGCACACTCAAAACCCGCTCACCCAGATTTTCTCTCTCAAGATATCAAAATCAAGGAAGATACACACCTCGCAGGAGAAGCCAAGCATTGGCATCTAATGGGAAACTTCTATCATAATGTATCCATACAATTAATCCACATTCCTTTTTTTGGCCCTTTTTTTTTTTTTTCAACTCATCATCCATTTTCGAGCCAAGCTTCACGCCAACGCTGCTGCGCCTACGAGGCCACGCAAACATGCCACACCACCCCATCGTCGATCTGGATTAGCCAGCCCCTCCCGTCTGAACGTTTCCTCCTTCGGTTTCCACTTCTAATTGTACATGTACAGTAAGTTACATGATATCTTCTGGGGCTTCTATTGATAGGTATCCCTTGGTTGCATTATTTCCCCCTGTGCACCGTACTTGCACTCACCTTATCTCAACGCCAAGACTTCTACTATCATGACCCTCCAGCAAATGATAGCACCCAAGTGGGATCTCAACCAGCAAAGACACCATTAAGCAACAACACCAAAAATTCGATCCTAACATTCATGCACGGCAGACATAAGCTCTTCAAGTTAACAAGTCGCAACATGTCAATCCAATCAACTCCTCTATATTGTCTTAAGGACCTTGACAAGCCTGTCCTCATCATCATCATCATAACCATGTCTTGTATCCATACCTGTTTTCTACTGTCTATCCGGAAGCTTGAAAATCTCTTCAACTCCTGACCATGTTCCCTTGGCACGCTCTTCCCAATATCCATCTTTTCCTGTCTTGATCTTCCATGCCTCCTCCCCTTCAGGAGCATTCTCCGCCTTGACGAACCACCTGGGCTTCGGAGTGATACCCTGCTCCTCCATCTCGCGTCGTCGTGCTCGCTGAGCCTCCTCCAGTCCGTGCTTCCACTCCTCCGCCTCATCAAGTTTGCCCTCTTCTGCGAGACGTTGATCGGGACGCAGTCGACTGTCCGTGGGTGGCAGCTTGCCCTTATCCACTTCCGTGATTTCATTGAGAGTTGCTCCAAACGTCGTCATTCCGTACGTTTGTGCTGCGTTCTCGACAAGAGGCCCAACCCGCCAGATTTCCTGTCCGCCTCCCTTGCCTGACGTTTTAAGACCATTTGTCCATGTACCACTCAGGCCACTACCCGTGTTGACGCCATCGGGGCTGTAGATTTCTACCGCAACATCTTCAGCCCGTCCACCAAACATGCCCTTGCTCTTGAACTCGACCGCAGCCTTGTGTCCAGTGCTGTCGTTGACCACGTGCATCGAACCGACGGGCTCAATGTACTTTTCGCCCATGACAACGTTTCGTAGGAACATGGTAGCAATGTTCCATGAGTATCGCTCCTCAGCTCCGTTCGAGAGCCGTAGGACGATCCTAACTCGGCCTTCGGTAGTAACTTCGGCACTCTTTCCCCAGAACTTCTGCCCAGGGGCTGGCGACTGTGAAAAGGACCAGTTGTACGAGTCGGCCTGCATGGCAAGAATAACAGGACGGTGCTGCACTTTTTCGACGAGGAGTCGGAACCCACCGGGGACTTCCTTATCGGTGCGTACGAGCTCAAATGTCTCGCCAAGAAGGGGGTTGAAAGGCTTCCTGACTGCACGCTCCTTGGCTCTGACACTGCTAAACTGTGATACTGCAAATGCTGCGACGAACAACATCCGATCAGTTGGGGACGATTGCCTTGCTGCCTGATTAAGCAGCTGTGCGTACTCGAGCTGCTCTGCAACCTTCTGAAGCATAGACAGCGGCTCGTTTGACGAGACCGGCATGCTGATAGTACTCAAGTCCTTACCCACATTCTTTCTGAAGAAAGCTATCAGGCTTGGAGGTGGTACGGATGCAGGCGGTATCGTTGATCGTCTGGCAACGGGTTGGTCAATAGGTAACGGTGTAAGGTTCTTGGCCTTGACAGGGAACAAATCGTCGCGTGATTCCTGATCCACGTTGTCATCATCATCTATGGACGATGACACGGATGAATCATCGTGCAATGCAGTTTCCTCGGGTTCTGAGTCTGGTTCATCCTCGCTGCCGTCAATCTTAACCACTCCAGAATTGGCATCCTCGGCATCAAAGAACTCGTCGGCTGTTGAGACTGTGTCAATGCTCCTCCTGCTGGGGGCCGTGGAGGGCAGTGTCGACATGCGGCGACGTTTGCTATTGTTGATGAGTGTGGTGAATTCGGCAACAACGGAATCAAGGTCGGTGAGCAGTGCCTGGCAGTGGTCTTGCAACGAGTTTTCTTCCTGGACGGATCCTCTCGATCTATGCCTCGGTTGGTTGTTTCCGCTGGCAGATATTGTCGTGGTAACGCCTCCAGGAGAGGGGACGGCGAGGGCCGACGCAGTAGCTGCACCAAGCGTGGCGGGGGACAATGTTGGAGTGCCTGACTTACGCCTCCAGAACGATTTTCTCTCGGTCGCTGGTGTAAAATATGTGTCGCCTTCCTCGATGGCGCTCGAGTTGCCTGGAGAAAGATATTGGGAGCTGGTCGCCGGCTTGGCTTGGGCTGCGATCTCTTTTGTGAGGCGGCGAAGAGCATCCCGGGTCCCAACCACGCGACTGACAAGGGACTCGACTTGTAACCATTCGCGATCTTCCTGGGGTGATGAGTGGTGGTGCGTTGGCGCAGTACGACGAGTGTTGATCCTGTTAACCTCGTTGCGAGCGGGGATATCCAACGTTTCCAGGCCTCTTGCGACACGGCTGGCCTTTTCCAATGCGCGCGCCCATTCCTCGAACTCTTTGTCGTTAGGCGCCCTCAGATGCCACACCTCGGCGCCAGAATCAATGCTAATCTCGCGGCGACGTTCATCGGCAGCAATGGCTGCCAAACTGAGAGGGATTGCGCCACGCAGCGCTGATGACTTTGGGTTATAGTAGTACGACAGCGTGCAAGTAGAGTAATCCAGAGAGAAGAACCGACGGGCATAGCCTTGTCCCTTCTTTCGACGTCTCTTGTGAAGAGTTCCGGTGTGGTAATTGCTTGAGGGACCGTTGTCGCTTCGACCGGATACAGACGTCGTTTTGCCGCCGGCTTTATGGCTATGGAGGCTATCAAGGGATGCAGAGGCGCCTTCGAGTTTGGGGCTGCTATGTCTTCCAAGACTGGTCTGGCTGGTGCCCGCCTTTGGTGCTTGCAAGTTCGGTAGATGAGAGGAGGTTTGAGGAGGCGCTCCCGTTGGATAGGTCATTATCACGAACGTGGCTGTCTTGGAGGTCTGCTTTGAGAACGTGTTGTCGAAAACGAGACCGTACATGCCGCTCTGCCCTTGGTGAACCTCATGAGTGCCCATAGACACCTTATCTGCCTCACATTTGCCTATCCATTTTATCGGAATGAAGCCCTTGCTCTTAAGCAGGTCCTGGGCTGTGACATCTTTCTTGTGAAAGCGACTCGACTTGTTTTCCGATACACCGCGAGTCTCGTCGGCCTCGTTATCAGGGTCGTCTGAAGTAGCGGCCAATGTTGTGGCGCCGCTTCCCGGGTGCTTAACGATGCCAAAGTTGCTGTTGATTTGTTAGAGATGTATGACGACAAGCGGATCATCTGGAGGAGGCATGACACATACATTGACTTCTTATGAGGTTGTACACTCCACGACAAAGTGTCTCCTTCCTCGACCCTAACCCATTTTACGATATATGACTGGTCTGTGTTAGCTGATGTAAAGGCTCGGTGCTGAGAGAACAGCGCTGCGCTGGTAATGGGCATTTGTACATGCCTTGCTGTGGACCTCGAGCTGCTCGATCCCGGCCATTTTGTACTTTGCGAGTGCACCAGATCGTTTGGCACAAATTCGGCGTTCGGCAAGAGTCGCGAGTTGTATGGGGAGCTAACGGAATGTTTGACGTCGTAGATGTGATGTATTCGGTTGGGATATTATGGGTTTAGCAAAAGTCCATATCGGCTTGCTCGGTATCGTGGAAGGCTGGACGTCGGGGTAGTGGCTGGAGTGGGAACTTGAAAGGTATTGGATTCAGGTATCGTCGTCTGGTTTTGAAGTAGTCGTGCCAAGGTCGAGAGAGTACGAGGGAAATCCCACAGGATAGTGTGTACGTGTATGAGTACGTGTATGTATGTAGGCAGCACGACGCAGGTTGTTTGTCGACTGGTATTTGTGCTTAGAATTGGGCTGAACAGGGGGGAAGCAAGGAGGGATTCGGAGGGGTAAAATGCCAGGGGCAGCTGCTGACGTTGGGAGTGGTTTGCCGTGCCCAAAGCTCAATGCCAATATTACAGAGCTATTATTGGCTACTGAAGCCACGGGATGATACTCTTCTGGATACTTTTCCAAATTCTCAGTAAGCAGGGTGACTTCTGAGATCCAGTAATTTCGCAAGGCAGTATTGGCGTTATCTATCCGTGTCCATTGAATCGTGCGGCTGGAATGAGCTCAGTTAAAGAGTGGCTGGAGACGCGCAGATGAGGGCCGGACTGAATGCATTAATACGCGGGTTGTCAAAGTGTGGAGGTTGGAGTATGAGAATGGCCAGGGCTGATGAGGCTGTGTGGATGTCAACTGTCGAGGTGGTCGGTAGTGTGGTGGCTGGTGCAAGTGATGCTAGGTAATTAATGCGTGCTGACAGTGGAAGCCTTGGCGGATTTGTGATGCACCTTCTAGAGAAGAAGAAGAGCGGGGGAAACAAATACTGTAATAAAATCTTGATTGTAGGTAGGGTTGTCGTCGGTGATTCACAAGATCATTTCAGCATTGGGTCTCGAGGAGTTGTGGACGCTGTATGAAGCAGAGCTTCCAAGGTATAAATGATGGAGAATGACGTTGCTCATCCCCTACCTCCGGCAGGCACACATGTAATATACCTACATATCTCACGTGGGATACAAGAATAAATATCGGACCAGACACAAGCCTCCACGCATGCTATACCTTCCTTAAGGATGCCCATCTACAGTGGAAAACGGATAAGCCCAGGAGTAATACAATTGTTAAATCAGGAAGAATGCAAGATCAAATTTCAAGGTAGTGAATAATACTGATTGATACCGAGAGTGAAATATGTTCACCAAAATAAGTACGTCACCTACCCTAGACATGCCTCGGCGTGTGATCTTCAGCGAATGTCAGCCAGGAAGCTTTGCGGCAATGAGATCATGCCGCAAAAATATCAGCTCCTTGTCGAGTACTCCCATACTTCACGAGGAACGTCACGTCAATGCATACTGATCATGTCTACCTGTATGCTGTATTGATTATCCGCTCATTTAAGGATGAGTCCCAGTGATGCAAAGATCGTCGTACTTGGTCATGCCAGCTCAGGGCTTATTTAAACCTTAACTTACACCATGACTGAAAACATTGCTGACCATGAAGATATCTTACTTGGTACTACATAAGCCTGGAATTCAAGATATCATCACTCTTGGCTCTCATCTTCTCCGACGTGGTTAGTCCTCACTAAAACCCTACCCATGACAACTTGTACCCTGCAATATGAATCCAAAAGGATGACCAACATCCATCCATCGTGGGCCAACACTCGCAAAAGAGTCCACCTCGCTTCCAGTGTTTCCCTTTTCCCACCCTTGCGATTTACCCCTGACACGGTTGTCGAGTCAAGGGTTTTCAGACTCTTCAGAAGACAGCCAAACTAAGCCATGAAGGGGAAGTCAAATTGTCCCTATCCTGGAAAAGTTCTTTAAAGGCTCCAGGGCTTTGAATGTTTAACGGAATGCCAAAGCCACAGTGGATTATCTGACGCTGGGAACGCTAACCCTTGTCCGTTCTAATGGGGCTGCCCGTCCCTTCCAGCCTCTACTCTGCTACTCTACCTCCGCTGTAGGGTTGCGTTCAATTGGTTTTTCCTGCCCGGCCCCCTTTCCCGCTCGGGCCCTCCAGGGCTAGGTTATCTTCCCCTTCAGGTCGGGTACCTTGTAGTGCTCAGTGCTCTCTGTTGGCAGATGCACCCGTAGCCCGTCTACCCGCACTCGCATGTGCACCGGTTTGACCTGAATCGCACACTCGACGAGGCCATGAGGATACCTCCCTTTTCCCTCTTGCATTATTTTCTCGCCGCTGCAAATCGCCCTGTCTCCTGTCACCAGCGGCCAAGTTGCTCTTCTTTTCGATCCCTCATTTGAGTGCCTTGTGACTATCACTCCCACTTCATCTAGGTAGTCTATACTGCCACTGCTTTCGTTCCGTTCTTCTGCCACCAGCAGCGGCATTCTGGGTCAGGGTCAGTGTACTCACCTGCAGTAATTCAACCCATACCCGGATTGATTCTTTGGCTCCCCGTCTCTTGTTCCGTACGACCTTCTGGAGACGTTTCTCCGCTATCGATCGACACCTTCGTGACCCCGGCCGAACTAGATATCTCGATCTCGACTTGGTCTTTCTGGCACAGTTACTGCGTACAGATCACCTACAAAGCCTCTTCTCAACATGGCAGGTGTCTTGAGCAAGCGCCAGCAGGCTCGAAATGAAAAGGCACTCCAGGAGCTGGTTCATAATGTCGATGGGAATAACATGTGCGCAGATTGCCATGCGCGCAATCCAGGTATGCTTTAGTCCGGCTACGGCGCGTGCCGACTCCTTTACGACGGGTGACTTTTGCTAACACAACTATTCTCACAGCATGGGCATCATGGAGTGTATGTCTTGGACCCTCGCTATAAATTAATTACATCGACCTCCTAGAGTATGCGCTAACCTGATTCTTCTAGCTGGGTGTTTTCCTCTGCATGAGATGTGCCGCTATCCATCGGAAGCTGGGTACGCACATATCTAAAGTCAAATCTTTGAGTATGGATAGCTGGACAAACGAACAAGTTGATGTGAGCAGAAAACCGCACAAGACACTCGTTCGATGAACACCACGAGCTCACAACTTGACAGAACATGCGAAAGGTTGGAAATATTGCCTCCAACAGTATCTATAACCCCGAGCATCGCAAACCTCCAGTGCCCGTAGACGCAGACGAAGCCGATTCGGCCATGGAACGTTTCATCCGTCAAAAGTACATGAACAATACGGTCAAAGTGCCCAGCAAGCCGAGCAAGCCCAGATCACCAAATCTGAGTGACGAGACACCCCCGCCATTGCCGCCAAAGAACTCGAGCAAGTTCGGATTTCGATCTGCCTCATCCATATTCCCATTGTCCTCCAAGTCAAAGAAGGACGCAAGGACATTTTCCGCTACACAGGTGGCACCGGATCCATCGGCGCGATCAAACAACAAGCCATCCAAGGTGTTTGGTGCTACGTTCGATATCGACCAACCCGGCGAGATGGAACAGAAACTAGGACGTCTACGGGACATGGGATTCCAGGACAGCAAACGCAATGCGCTTGTGCTAAAGGGAGTCAATGGCAATCTCGAGAAAGCAATCGAAACGTTGGTACGATTGGGTGAGGGTAGTGGCCGTCCTTCTCCTATTCCATCACCAGCCCCACGTGAGCCGGCTCTTCGCACATCCAAGTCTTTGACCCCGTTGACTCCATCAGCTGGAGGATTAGGTCTCGGGGCCGGTCTCAGCGTCCCATCTCGTTCGGCTACTGATCGACCAACAACACCATCCAGCGCATCGACAAACCCCTTTGATAACCTTGGTTCTGCTCAGCCACAGACGGCACAGTCGACAGGAAATCTCCAGAACAAGAATCCATATGGCCAGGCAAACACCAACCCATTTGGAGCACCAACTCAAACTTCGACGGACGCGTTCAACCAAGCCTTCCAGAACATGTCACTCTCTCCACCGCAGCCGTTGTTCCCACATCATACTGGAGGAACAACGACTCAACCAATACAGCAGCAAGCAACCTACCAGCAACCGACAGTTCCATCCGTTCCTACGAATCCAAATGCGTATCAGACGATGGGATTTGGCAATAGCATGACATACCCCCAGCCAGTACAGCCTCAGCCAACGGGGTACAACCCGTTCTTCTCAAGCCAGATGAACATGGCTCAACAGCAGCCACAGCAAATAGCAAACAACATTTCTGTCAATACGAACCAGCCACAGAATGGCTACAATCCCTTTGCTCGATCACCTACGCGAATTGCTTCGCCGAGTCTTGGTCAAATCCCGGAGCAGATTCAGACATCATATGCTAGCCCACCAGTGTTCCAAGGTTCCGTATATCAGAGCCCGGCGCCCATGAACCCCCCCGAAACTGGATCGAACCCTTTCTTTTCCAGCTTGAACCAATCTGCTGCCCAGATGGGTCAGCAGGCGTTTGGCCAGCAACAGCAACAGCAACAACAACAACAACAGCAGCAGCAGCAAATGCCTTTCCAGCAAGCTGCCCAGCCTGTGCAACAGCCTTTTGGTCAGCAACAATTCGGCCAGCAAGCGCAGATGCCGCAGCAACAGCAACAGCAGCAGCAGTACTTCTACCAAGCCCAGCGGCCCGACAAGGCCTCCATAATGGCCCTATATAGTAATTATCCTCAGTTGTCTGCACAGCAGCCAACTGCTGAGCCAGTGCAATCGCAAGCACCACCCACTCAACCGTTGCAGAATGTGCAAGCACCTCAACCAACTTTCCCACCTTCAATTCCCGAAAATCAAACTGTTCAAGTACCTGCCCCAGCGCAAATCGCTAGTGTTCCGCAGCCGCTTTCTCCAAGCACAAACCCTTTCCTGAACGGCACACCATCTACTGCAGCCTTCGGTACAGGCTCGAATACAGTTTCGGATCCCTTTGCCGCCAGAAGTAGAGAGAGCATGAACCTTGGGCTTGACCTAGCCTGGACGAATGGCAGACATAGTCCGGATGCATTCGCGAGTCTAAGCGCAAGACATGCCTAGACTATTAAACCACTGAGTGAGAGTTACATACCACGACACTGGTAATGCACATGTATGAGACTTGGTGTATTGCCATGATAGGATACATACACGCTGTGAGATTAGTAATATTAATGTCAATTTAAGACTGTTGTGGGCAACGAAAGTCCATCGCCTTCATTAATGCACATCATGACTGAATGGCACGAGCTGTCTCATGATAAGAGCCAACAAAAAGCAACTTGGTACGACCAATCCAGCGATGGGATAGGTCTGCTGATCGGTGGGACCCCGTATGCAACTTTCGAGGAAGCACTCTGTTTCACTGTTTTGGATACAGCCACAGAGTTCTTGTCAGAATGCGGGGTGAGGGATGATTGATGGCAGTGATTGGCTTTGTCAGGGAAGTTGGTGGCGGGCAAGAAGGATACAACAAGTCAAGCCAGGTTCCACCAATCAACTTACATGACTAGGTGATGATGAAAAAGGCGGGGAAGTGAAGGACGATCTTGAATTGGGATTAGTTTGCGGGAGTAGGCTCAACGTTATACGATGGTGATGGTTTTTTATTGAATAATTGGTCACTTCAGACCGTGGGAATGGAGCTGACGACTTTGGAGTGAAGTGTCGTGTGTGTAAGACGGATAGATAGATAAATAGATAGTTCATGATATTATGCAAGGTGAAATTGACTGATACTGGTATCATAAAATTTTGACATGATCACGTGGTGGCAAAGGCGAACGCAGACCCATTCAGGGCATTTCTCGCAGAATCAGTCATCCTGTTGATTATTCATGATGGATCCAAAGCGGAGGCACGTCCTGTACTGTAATTTCATGATCGTAATGACAATGATGCCACAAGTGGCCAAGGCTCGTTGACTCATGTGTCGACTTATTTGCATGATACCAAGAGCGCTTCGGATACAAGATTGTTGTCCCTGGAAAGTCACACTGTCTTTGTCTCTTTTCTTTGGTGACGGACAGTTCTAGGCTCTTCCATCAAATACCCCAGACACCAATTGCAGGGACCCTGTCTACTGTAACAATTGTGCAAAAAAAGCAGGGTCCTGTTGTTGAAGGGTGAATTAACCAACCAGTGTCAACTTGGCTATCGTCACAATCGAACCCTTTGAATTTTCCTCTCATCCGAAGCTTCCACAGGTGGACGCATCAACGTCTGCGTTTGTGTTTGCGGAGCATACCTGAGTGGAACAGCAAGTTGCAGAGGGATCGACACTCGTGCGCCAGTCAACTTGGCCATGTGCTGATGACTTTAGCGGCAACACGTTCCGAGCTCCCAAAAGGAAGAAGAAAAAGGGCGTTCGCATTAGCTGGCTTAGTGTTCAGAGGTAGTGGCATACTGTAGCGCCCTTGATCTTGACGGACCAGTCCAGTGGTAGCGTTTCGAAAATACTGTAGTGCCAAGCCCATGTTGCCCAACCATTTACACTGTGGGAGACTGTACAGTCCATCGAATTTCCTACACGAATGCGTGGAAAACACAGTGTAGAACTGACCGGCCCAGTGCGCGCACCAGTGGAAGAAAGTAACCTAATGGAAAAGACAAGGGCCCATTGTTGCTGGAGGTTGCTTTGGCCCCCCCCTTCCATACTTTTCCTCGCTTCCCTCCTTTGTTCAAGGCCTGACACATCCCCGTCTCCCCATCGTCCGTTTCCCTCTTCCTTTTCCGGATTCACCGCTGCCCAAACTTGCACCTCTTCAACCTCTTTGCAATCAAGGATATAAACCTCGATCGTCCGTCCACATTACTTTCGCAATCGAAACCCATCACAACATCAACCACATCGCAACCGCTACCTCCTTCCACCGCACACTTTTCACACAGACTTTTTCCCTGACAAATACTCCGCATCGCAATCAGCTGCTCGCTCACCAGCCACACCAAACCACCTCGCCGACGTTCATCGACCTCAGTCCCCCAACCATCAAATCCAGACACTTAGGCCGATACCTTGAGAAATCGAAAACAATGGCGCCAATGAGAAATGAAAATTTAAATTGTAGTAGTAATTACGGCGAGGCCGTTGCCCAGAAGGTCAACGTCCTTGCCTCTTGCTACATTGTTGACTCTGCTGCCAACCTCAAGGGTCTTCACTACTGCACTACCGGGGTTGCAGGTATGTCTTGCCCAGCCACACACCCAATCTCATCTTTCTCCTTTGGATAAGCATTTTGCAGTAGCTAACATCTCTCCAGGGGCCGAGTGGTATTCCTGAGGTCCCTTCCTCAGGCCTACCATCCCCTCCGACAAGTCCCCCCCTCGCTGCACTAAACTCGTCTAACGAGCTCGCGCTTCTGCCCAAGACTAAGAAGCGCGAGATCCCAGGCCGGCGCCTGGGACGGCGAGGGGGGGCAGCACTCTCGATAAAGGAAGAATGTGAGAGATTCTTCTGCGAGTCCATGAAGGCGGTTTTCCGTGGTGAGCGGTACCCGTCGACGGATGGCTCCGGTTTATCTGGTGCTTATTTACAAACGCCGCCGCCCGATGACCGGCTACCCGAGCACTTTCAGCAGCTTCACGACGACAAGCAACCTGGCTACAACATTGACGCCTGGCTGGAAGTGTGGGACTATGCCGGTGGTGCGAGCTTCCGTGCCTTTGTTGCGAACGATGGAGAGGAGAAGACCCTCTTTGTCTTTTTCGACATTCAAGGTGTCCTTGGTCGAGACCTGAAGAAGGCGTACGTTCATAACCCAAGCTGTCATCCGTTATCACTTAGCTAACTAGTCATTCTTAGTCTCATGGCGCTTATTGAGCTAGCAGATGGACCTCTCGACTGCTCATACATTGTCACTTGCATTGACCGAAGCATTCCTGTGGAGGAGACACTCTCTCTTACTAAGAGCCTTCAGTGGGTTGGTTTTGACATGGTCACGCTGGACCACTGGGCTCACGACCTTGACGTGACGAGTAAGAAGTGGATGTTGATGGGCATGGAGCTCTAGGTTGTTTACTTCTTTTTCTTCCGCTGGAGTTTTAGGACACATTTGTTGTTTTTCTGACGTCTCGCACGTCGCATTTCGTTCACATTGCTTTTTGTCGTATCTGACTGCTTGGCGGTTGAGTCTCGCTTTCATTCGCAAGTTTCCCGGCGTCGGTGCCTCTCGTTTAGGACAAGCTTAGAAATGAAAACCGGACGCCTCAAAGCTCAAGGTTCACCGAGGCGACTGAGTGTCAGGGGCCTTCCATCACGTAGCTCGTCAAGGTGTTGGAGCGTAAGGGTGTTACCTGGATCTGTTTTATCAGGAAAATTACTGCGCATGCATGCCTTTCTGCCTTTCGGGTCATTTTAGTTAAGATAGTATCAATCAAAGGATGAATCCAAAATGAGCCTGTACGCCTTCCAATTCTATATCATTGCCACATTGATCTATATCCAAATCTAAACGAAGAAAAAGCGACCTACTCAAAACTCCTCCTCGAACTGGCGCACTTGGAGCCCCTTTTCTTTTAGGTAATCCTTGACCTGCTTCACCGTGTACTCGCCGCGGTGGAACATACCGGCGCCCAGAGCTGCGTCCGTCTTGGTCTTCTCAAAGACCTCCTGGAAGTGACCTGGGTTGCCGGCACCGCTCGAAGCGATGACGGGGATCTTGATCGACGACTTGACCTGGTTGATGAGTTCGAGATCGAAGCCGCTGTTGGTACCGTCCTTGTCGATGCAGTTGAGGAGAATCTCACCCGCACCCATGGCCTCGACAGCCTGGACGAGCTCAACGACGTCCATATCACGCGTCTCACGGCCGCCCTTGATGGTGCAGGCATACCAGCAGTATTCCTCACCCTTGGGGCCGGGGAACTGAGTCTTGATGATGTTGTGGCGTGTGGCATCTTGCTTGGGAACGTAGACACGTTTAGGGTCAATGCTAACTACGACGGCCTGGTTTCCGTAAGCGCGTGAGATTTGCTCAATGGCAGTGTTTCCGAAGAGCTTTCGACCGAGTGAGTAGTACTCCTCTGCTGCGAGCACGGCATCGGAACCAATGGAGACCTTGTCGGCACCAGACTTGAAGTACATGGTTGCGATTTCCAAGGCTGATACCTTGGTGCCATCAGTGTCGACAGTATCGCGAATACCACCGCCAATAGTCAGGGGCACGAAGACAGTACGGGAGGTCTGACGGAGGATCTCGAGCATGGGAAGGTCGGCAATGGGACAGTCGCGGAAGGAGGTAATGTTGAGGAAAGTGACTTCATCGGCACCAGACTCGTAGTACTTTTTAGCCATCTCGACAGGCTTGCCGAGATTTCGCACGTTGCGGTCTGTACCCTTCTCACGAACATCATACTGGTCGCCCTTGGTGACAACAAGGTCACCCTGATCGTTGGTTCGGACATCGAGACAGGCGATGACTCGTCGAGTGAGACTATCCTTGAAGTTTTGTGTTGCGTTCGCAGCAGCTTCATCAACAACAGTTCCTAGGTTCTGGAGGCCTTCACCAGTCAAAAAGGCTCTGAGGGTTCTCAATCCTGCGACGCCGGACTTTTCGGGGTGGAACTGCGTTGCATACACATTGCCCTTTGCAATGGCTCCAACAAAGGTCTCAGAGCCATATGTGCCGGTTGCGACAGTCCATCCCTGAGATTCAAGCTCGCCAGGCTTGTAGGGGCACTTGTACGAGTGAACATAGTAATACTTGGAGTCTGGCCTCAGATCGTACATGTCTCTGCCGCCAGTATTCGCGCTGTTCCATCCGATGTGAGGAACTGACTTGGTCGAGTCATCAAAGCGGTCCAGGGAAGCGGGGATAACTCCTAGGCCAGCAACATCGGGGTCTTCTACAGAGCCCTCGAAGAGAGCCTGGAGACCAACACAGACACCGAAGAAGGGTTTTCCATCGGCGATGTGTTTTCTGATGGGTTCCAAATAGTTGGCCTGGGCAAGTTGAGAGAGGCAGTGGCCAAAGTGACCAACACCAGGAAGAATCAGTTTCTGCAGGGTAAAGTGTCAATTGATGCCGCTACTAGGGATGCCGGTTTTGATAGACGACGATGTCTCCTACCTCAGCCTTGGGAACCTCCTCCGGAGACCGAACCCATTCAACTTCGTATCCAGATTTCTCAATGGCGTTAACCAGGCTTCTTACGTTGCCGGCAACATAGTCTAAGAGATGAACGGTGGGCATGTTGCCCAAATCGGATGAGCGAGGAGGGGTGAGATGAGGTAAAGGTTCTCTACAGAAGCGGAAGATGAGAGTAGAGGGTCCGCTATATAGTTATGAGCAGGAAAAATTGCCGAGTTGATGAGCTTGGGGTGACGATATGTTTTAATTTGAAGTTTTGGAGTTGTGAGTCTACTTTAGTAAAGAACCTACTCGGAAAGATAGTCACCAATTCAACAGCGATAGCGGGGCAGTTGCGACTCATTGTTTTTGCCCCGCCTGATCCCTGCACTGAATTGTAGAGCTCTGATCTTTTTTCTTTTTCTTTCAATTGAAGTGCCGAAACTCGACCGATCAGCTTCATCGTCCAATTGGTCGGTTGCTGGTGATTCCTGACATGACTTGAATTGACTTGACATTAATTACATACCTCTACTCTACTACGCAACCGCCTTCCAAGTGGTTTGATCATCCAAAACCTATTTGTGACCGTGTTCCCTTTTGTTGCGCTCAGTTTCTCGCTCCTTCGTCTCTGCCTAATTACGACCTCTAATCACGTTTCTATCGTTCATCTTCCCCTTGAAAACGAACCTGTTCTGCGACCACCGACGCCATGGTATCCTCGCTGGACGAGGCCCAACGCGCTGAGCAATCTGCCACTGTCAACATAGAGGATATACTGGAGGGGGACGAGCAAGAAGAGTGGGAGTACGAATACTCAACGACAGAGACTGAGGTGCGCAAAACTCCCCACCTTGTGTACGCGTCTCTGCTAACTCTCTTCGTAGACTTACTACTTGACCGTGGAGCTCTCATATCCAGAATTCAAAGACAGGCAGTCCAGGGTACCGCATCACAGCCGAGGAGGATACTACAAGAACTGGCTGGATCACAACCCAGCGCGTGGCGGTCGAGATTACGAGCCTGACAACGATGATGAAAATGAAAACGAGCTTCCAGAAGCAGAAGCAGAAGCAGACGATGACGAGCCAGAGATCGACCCCGAACTAAACACTTCTAAAGAGAAGGGCCCAGGCGATGAAGATAGACGTGACGAGAATAACAGACCGTTGCGGGACGAAACCGAAGACATACAAATATTAGACCTACATTCACGTAATCCCATCATTGCATACAAAGGTCGGGTCTTTGAGGGTTCATGGGCCGAGATCATTGGCACCGAGGCCATCTTTGCCAACCGCGATGGCAATGAGTCTCTTCCCTCGCTCCGTCATTTAGATGGCAATGTTGATTTTCTTGGAGCAAGTGCATCACGAATAGTCACCAAAGAAAAGATTCTCAAGCCTAAGGTCCCTAGGGAAGACCCATTGGCGGCGATACGGGAGCAGTGGAACATAAGGATTCCCGTTGGCAAAGATAGATCGGGAGAAAGAGCCCAGCAGACATGTTTCCTGGAAAACTTGATTGCACTCAAGAAGAAGAAGGGAGAAGAAGATCTCGTTACGGTATGGGCGAAGGACGGTGAAGGCAAGACTTTTAGTGACAACAGAGACCCTGACTACAAACCTCGTCGACGGAGGAGAGTTCTGGACGAAAACGGGGAAGAGGTGATTCCGAAACGCGAGCGACGACGCGTTAGCGGTAGAAAAGGCGGCAGGCCAAGACTTAATCCATTACGGCTCAGCAGAGACACAAGAAGGGCCCCGGCGACAATGAGAGGCTCCGATAGCCAAGCACAAGGGCTGGGGACGTTATCGACACCTACTCCTAGCAGATGGAATGAATTAGAGGAAGCAGAAGAGGACGACCAGGATGATGATGATAATGACGACAATAACGCTGGCGAGTCCGACGATGATGGAGATGTGTCTATGGGAGAATAGATAGAGGTGGAACACTGCTTCCATTCCAGTGCTCAGAGGGATATCTGTCTACGTGGGTCGGCTATTGTGAGGTTGATTTGCAGGTGATTCGAAGGTGTCATGATATGCCATTCAGAAGTTATGACGGGAGGACACGGAGCGACTTTGACCATTTACGAATAAATTACGATACCCGTGGTGCGTCCCTGCGCCTACAATTCAAATAAAAAACGACATTATCCACACTTTGATATTGCTGAGTGGCGGCTCGCAGTGATCCAAGGTTGTACTCTACCACCCACACGTATGCAAGAATGCTACTATCATTGGCCAGGAACGATGCGACGTGACAGATGCCACTGAGATTAAGCCCTTGTTGGTGTCTAGTTGGAACGGGATGAAAGAGCAGTGGATTCAGGATGCAGGATGTTGTGATTCAGATTGAGAGATTCAAATACCACATGAACAGGGCAATGATGACCAATAATTACAACTCGTGGTTGAGGATAGGGCTTGTGATGCTGGTGTATGGTCATTTGCATCGTCAACTTGAGCAGTTGGATGCCACTGCTGCTTTCATGACGACTCGTCTTTCTCTGGCATACGCTAGGAGACTGAGTAGCGTGAATGTCAGCAGACCTATACGATTCATTGCTTACAGTAGAGTCGGTCCAATTTGCCTGTTGAATGCAGTCTCTCATGGGCAGGCTTCCGCTACAAGTCTATAAGTACATTCATGAGGAAGGATCATAGTCGCGTCCCAGAGATTTTAATAGCATTAGAAAGAAGATATATGTGGCGGAAGCCCGTGTTTAGTAGGTACTGAAGAAATAAAATAAACAAATCTTTTGGATCTTGTTTTGTTGCTGAAACGTTGGGGAAACAGTCTGACAAGTACCTATCCATCCTCTTTGAGCATTGACATATGCGGTGTGTCGGGAGTGTGCGTGTGAGTGGGTGAGGTGAGATAAGCGCCTGGACGGGGCTTTACCAGCACCAGCACCAGTACCAGTACCAGTGTACCAGCACCCGGTATCGGTATCGATACTTTGAGGCCCCAGTGGGGGTCATGCGGACTTCGAGAAATCCGGCCCCTACCTGGCCTATATCCCATGAGGGGAAGGAGAAGGGGAAAGAGGAAGAGGGGAACCTGGATCGGCTAGTCTGCCGCGGTGCCTCGACGGCGAATTTATTGTTTCTGCCGCTGGGAAGAAATTAGTGGTAAATCCATCTGGACCCCTCTTTTTTTCTCTCGTGCTCTACTGTAACAATCGGCCATGGAAAAGCCCTTGAAGTTACAGTACATGCACATGTACAGGTACAGGCACATGGAACACAAAACAATTCCCGGGATTGTTGGGCTAATGCTGGTCCAGTTTTTTTTTATGTTTCTTTTCCATGGCGGAACTAGAAGACAATTAGATCCGTAGCCTTGTCTCATTCTTTTTTGGAAAGGGCGAAAGAACAACGCTTATTGTCTGACCGCCTCGAATTGGTTACTATTGTCTCAGTTTTGGCTGGAAGGGATACCTAAGTAGGTACTTATGTTTGTTCGTTGTCGAGGAGGAGTCTTGTATTAAGTAGTGAGGACTTGAATACTGCTATTACTGTACTTACTCAGATACTTACTAATAAATCCCCTCTTGCATTAGGTAGGAGTAGTTAGTATACATTTGTAGCGAGACTCAAACATCGCCTGTCCCAGTTACCTGGAGAGAGGGAAACGACCAAGATACCCATCCATTGACTGGCCTATCAGGTACTTTCAAGGTACTGTCAGCGTATTCGGTCTCATCCTTGGTCCCCGGAGCATTCGGCCTTGGTGACCATAATTCCCCCTTCCTCGCCCATCACAGACACAGACACAGGCACAGGCGCAGGCGCAGGCACGGGTAATCGAAACCAATACCTACTTCCAGCCAGCCACCTAGTGGGGATTTCCCATCCATGAGTCGGGCTGTGTTTCCAAGGGCATTGTTTCCAGCACCTTGGTCAATACAGTAGCAATGAGCGCTGGACCCGGAACTTGCCTGACATCCCCCTCCACTTGCATTCAAACCCGGCCCCACGCGCCCTCACCACTCACCCACAGGGCACCCACTAACCTACTAGGACCAGTCTGTATGTACAGGTACTTGCCTCAAGTCGCGACCCTGGGGCTGTCTGCGCTTCTCTTACAGCACTTGCACCGCCAATCCATGCCATCTCCGTCCAACGTCAGGTCCTGCACACACACACACACACACAAAGCCAAGGTACATACATAGTTGATGGCTTCTGCTTTTTGGTTTTTATTTTCCCCTTCCCTCTCTTCTCTTTGTCCTTCCCTCCCCAACTCGCCCAATATCTCCTCCCACTTCGTTCCTTCAACGTCGCTTGAAGTCTGGTATAGGCGACTACAACGACATGCCGCTAGCGGCGTCGGATATATACCATTCGTTCTTACTGTAGCGTTCGTATAGCTGGACTATCATTCATATCTTGCAGTCTCGATTCGATTTTCTGCTCTAGCATTCCTGCTCATTTTCTGCGAACCGAGCTCTCGCTACCTTCGCTACCTTCGGAATCATGTACTGGATACGTCGTTTCGCCATCTTGCTGGCTTGTATGCTGGCCATCATCCTGTTCACCGGACTTGCTCCTCGTCTATTAGATCCCACCAAAAAGGCCCCCGAAAAGATCGCGCTGGATCGTCGATGGGTCAACAGCAGTCCTTACTGGCTGGACCGTCAAGTTTGTCGCTGGGTTGGACTTTGTGGTTTGCACCATCTGCGCAAGGACCCTGCGTCTAGGGGACAGGATCATGACGATGACGAGGACGAGCCGGATCGCGGCGACCTGAAGGCCCGTGCTATGAGCTGGGAACCCCGCGACATTCCTCGACAGGACCACAAACGCAACATCAAGCAGCGCAGAACAGTTTTGCGCGAGGTGCCTGATTATGTGACCAAGCATGCGCCCTTGGTCCACCTTTACTCTGGCGAAGAGTTTTGGCCCTCAGACATCCGCCAACATGTCGAACACATGACAGTCAATGTCAATGACGAGCCTCTGAATTCTACCGAGAAGTGGACCCTTGATAACTTGCACAAGCTCAACGATATTAGAGGATCGGTTGTACTCAAGAGCAACGACAACGTTGAAGAGCGACCCAACTGGCTACATAGCCACTACAATACGCCGGTGCCCTTTCCCCAAGAACCCGAGGGTGACGACTCAGACACACCCAAAGCGCCCGAACAGAGACGACCTCACGGGCCTTTCCCCGAAGACACTTCCTGGCAGGACGTCAGTAAAGATCATCCTCTGCACCGAATCAGCGACCCACGCAATCGCAAAAACAGCGATTACCTTCTCTCTCGTGGCTACAAGCCTGATGAGAGCGGGTTTTCGAATGCACCCGCCATTCTGGTTGTCGTTGACAAGGGTGATGGAATTGTCGATGCCTTCTGGTTCTTCTTTTACTCATACAACTTGGGTCAAACCGTCATGGGAGTGCGATTCGGTAACCATGTGGGTGATTGGGAGCATTGCATGGTTAGGTTTGAGAATGGCGCACCCAGAGGCGTCTTCTTCTCGGAGCACGAAGGCGGACAGGCATACGCTTTCGATGCTGTCGAGAAGCGCGGCGACCGCCCTGTCATCTATTCGGCAGTCGGTTCTCATGCTATGTATGCTTTGCCAGGAATCCACGCGTACATCCTGCCCTTTAAGCTCCTCAAGGATGTTACAGACAAGGGTCCCTTGTGGGATCCTGCCCTCAACAAGTACGCCTACCACTACGATATTGCAAAGGGTCAACAAGAGGATGCTCACGACGACGGCCAAGAACCTGAAGCGCTGACACCAGCCGCATCCAACCCACATGCTCCGACTTCTTGGTTCCATTTCAATGGCCGCTGGGGCGACGAGGTCTATTCCTTGGCTGACCAACGGCAGTGGCGGCTCTTTGGTCAGTACCACTACGTCACCGGCCCGGACGGCCCTAAGTTCAAGACTCTTGACCGTAGCAAGATGTGCCAGACGCAGAGGTGCAGAGTCCTATGGGAGCTTGATCCCAAGGGAACGTGGTATTAAAGAGCAGAACGGGCTGCTCCCTGGATCTTTCTTTGTCTCAATTTTTATTTTACCCTTCATGATTTACATACGTTGGTGATTTGGCCATACCCGATCTCACTCTTTTCTTTCTTTTTTGGGTATAGCCTATGACCGGGAGTACGGCTCAGTGACAACAGAAACGAGTCCTTTCGGAGCGCCGGGATGGGATTACGATCGAGGGTGGAGTGCGTGAGACGGTTGTTCGTATTCGGATAAAACACGACTGACGAGTCATCCAAGCCGGCGGCTGATTTAGAGAGATATATATGGTTTGGGGTTTACGGTGTTCTTATGCTTGGTTTGTTTCTTGTTTTTCTGTGGTCATGGAAAGATTCTGATACCATTTGCTTCTACTACGCTAGACGATTTTTCTCTTTCTTTTGCTCTGCTGTTATCTGCGAATATTCCCCCTCTGGCGAACTTAGAGTAGCTGATACTATGAATTTATGATCTTTTTGCAAACATACAGGCCCGTCTTGAGAGAATGACGATATGTCACAGACTTGGACAATCAAAGTAAGAGGTGAAGTTGTTGTTGTAGCTAAGATGGTCTGTCTAATACACAGCTCGCGTGAGCCTGATAGAACAAAGGGGAGGGGGCTTTGGCTAATATCGTGTTACATAACGTCTTGGACATATACAGCTTCCTCATGTTCCAAATCAACATGAATTCCCATTCCACCCGAGATACTCCCATTCTCCTTTCCCCCTTTCCTCCTGTAAGAAACGCACCAAGCGTATATCGTACGCCATACTACAGAATACACAATAACATGGTCCGCAAATTGGGGGAAACAGGACAACAAGTTCAGTTTCAAAACTCCTTGTGTTGTGGCTAACTCCATTGAAACGCCGATGAAAAAACAGATGTTGGAGTAGATGGTGCCAGATGGTGCCAGATGGGAGGGGGATGTGAGAAACAAATAAAAGAATTCGCTGCCATCAAACATAAAACAAAATATAGAAAGATAAAGGGAGATGCTCATGGTCCATGATCGTCGTCTTCATGGATACGAAAGTCAGTCGTATCATCGTTGGGCCAGGCGTTCTGCGTGCTGGGATATTCAGATGGCTGGCTGCTACCATTGTTGTTGTGACCCGCCTCCTTGGGGTCGACGTTTTCATCATCTGATACCCGGCCCCTGTCTTCGAGGCCAGGCCACGGCTCGTCTTCTGGCAGACGCCAGCTCCGAGAATCGTGATCGGGAAGTGCTTGGCGGTGATTCACCAGCTCGGTGCTGCTCATTCCGTTGTCGTCACCATCATCGCACATATACTCCGAGTCACTTTCGTAAATTTCAATATTGAAATCTGGATCGTCTTCTGACGTCTCGTCTGGTGCAGCTTGTGCAACGCTTCCACCGCGAACGGTGCGAATTTCTTGGAGAGGAGCGTTGCTGTAAGGGGTTGCATATGCAAAAGGTGTAGTGCCTCGAGTTGGTTGGCGCTCGGTCAGGCCATGGGGCATTGGACTCGGTGAGGCTGTCCATCTTGGAGTAAATCGGTGACGACTGGGTGATCGAGTGCTACGACGTTTCACGATAGCAGAGTGAGGCATGACCTGCACTGCGGGCGAAGGTCGTCGGCTTTGGCCATGAGAGGCTACGCGACGTTTGCTGAGGGCGGGTGAAGACTGTGCCGCGGCTGGGATGGGCATTGATGAGGTTCGGATGTGAGGCGGACGGGAACCTCGGCGGCCGGACAGTAATGGTGATTGACCCCGTGCACCAGAGGGGCTTGAGAATCTCATTGTCTGGACAGCCGAGAAGAATGGCAACGAGGGCGATGAAGATGTCTGTCCGTGATCACTCTTCGAATCTTTCGAGTGTGCTGCGCTGGGAGCTCCATCATATTGCTCGCACCACGACCAGCACTCTTCGTAGGCAGGGCCATCATCTTCGTTGTACGACATGGTCACATCAGGTGCAACAGGATTCAGCTCCTTGACCATCTGCCACGTCCACCCCATATCGTAAGCCTGGTAGTCCTGCAAGTAGGCATCAGGATGAGTGATGAACAACCTAGGCTCAGACGCTCTCATCATGACAGAGTTGAGGAATGGCACATCCCATATGGCAGGGTTCATCATCTCAGCAGGGCTAAGGAATCGCAGCCGCGAGTCTTTGTGAATCTTACGCAAGGGAACCCAAGTTGACTGAAGACCTAGGTAGGTTGACGATCGCGGATCAGCAGCTTGGGGGCGAGCGAAGAGATTCATCTCTCGAAAGATACCACCAAAGGCAGCGTTGATGGCCATGGTGACACTTCGGGCGTCTGAACCCTTGATAGAGATGGTTTTTACCAGTCCTCGACTTCGTAGTCGCCTGTCCACGATGCTTTTATCACCGCAGCCCTTGGGCAACAACCATGTTATGTCGCTGTTGGATGAAGCCCAATCGGCGCAGAGAGGGGGCTGAGAGCGCATCATGTCCATGCTATGTGTCATGGGAAGCTGAGTCCAGTCATCGCTAGATATCTGAGGTTCGTTCTTGAACTGGTGCGACTCCTGCCAAACCTTCTTCAGAGGGAAGGGCAGGAAGACGACCTCGATCTCGAATGGATGGTTGGGCGATGGTATTAACGACTGAAGATGGAGAACTTGGGCTTGCAAGGTCTGAACTTGGCTGTGCAATTCCTGTGAATGGGAAAAGCGGCTCGACGCATTGGTCGTCACAGACACAACACTAGCATCGTCAGCGCGACGAGAGGTATTGCTGTAGTTATCACCGACGAGTTTCTCAACCTCAGTAACTCTGGTTTCCAAATCAACCATGCGGATATC
Organism: Fusarium penzigii; assembly: GCA_013623535.1. NCBI lineage: Eukaryota > Fungi > Ascomycota > Sordariomycetes > Hypocreales > Nectriaceae > Fusarium > Fusarium penzigii. The sequence goes on from JABFFC010000583.1 coordinate 47,774, forward strand.
AGCATGATCATGCTTCTCATTGCAATCTTCATGACCGGGTACTGTAAAAGAGACTGTTTCTAGACGATCTAAGCGCTGATCATGGCTTGACACAGTATCGGAAAGATTCTTAAATGCCCGACGAGAAACGGCGCCATTGAACATGACTGCTCGCGACTCAGATTGCGTGGGTGTGCTAGTCCGGGAGATATCCGGGAATCTGTGGTCCTGAGAAATATTTGTAAACGGCTGAGTCTGCGCAGCTGGTCCTTCGGGCGCAGACTCTGCCCTATCCTCCTGGATGTTATCCTGGAGTGGGGATGGTGTCATTTTCTTCTCGGTTGCGCCTTGGAGAGTATGTAAGCCTTTGCCAGCAAAAGGGCGAGAATACTTGGCTTGTATTGGCGAGGTCGTCGAAGCCGTCTGTGATGCTATCAGGCATTGGGCTGGGATAGGGGGCATCAGGGCACCAGCAGGCTGGGACTGGATTAGACTGCCCCATTTCAACGTATCCGGTATTGAAACAGAGGCATCAATAATGGGGTCCATGATCGTCCTGGATTGTGTGGCATGTAGGTCCGGAGTCTTCTGAAGGAAAGATAGGTTAGCAGCATTGAAGCTTGGGTATTCCATTCCAGGGACCGCAGGGGGTATCTTGGTGGCCAGATCCATAACGGGACTCAGAGGTTCTCGGCCAGTCCTGGGTCTCTCATTCTCCTGTCCAGGTTGAACAACTTCAGGAAGGTTTCCATCTCGTTCTCCTTCTTCGTGATAACAAGCATGGTGGTTACACATGCACCAGTGGTTTTGATCCAGACCAAGATTGCCTATAGCGCAACGACTCCAGAAACGGCGGCATCCGCATCTAGCTCCATTGGCGCCGGGTGATAAGTCCACAAAGTTACAAGCCCCTCCTGGTAGCGGCGGGCTTGGACATTTGGCCGTAGGTGCATCAGTATATATATCAAAGCCATTGGCGGGAAAGTGAGAATGGTCGAAGGGAGTTGTTGCCATTGGGAGCGGCAATCGCTCATGGCGCGAATAGCGGTCGGGATTAGATGAAGTTGTAGGGCTCGGCAGCAATCAATATGTTCGGAGGCGTATCGAAAAAGGTCCAGGTTGCAAAAAATGAATCGCGACAAGTCGACATCAGCTAGAGGATCGTGTCACGGGGCCCTCAACCAGGCCCAGGAGGGTCGCAGGCAGAGCGACCGCCTAGCTCAGTTCATTGCACTGTAGAAAATGTCAGTCAAAATCCTTGGAACTGATTGATCCAGTGTAAAGTCCGGCAAATCCAGGAAGAAGCCACAGGAAAATTCCATTCATTCTCAAATGCAAAGTTGGACTAACCAGAGCGCAACAAGTTGGGGTCGGACAAGTTTATGAGGGCGGCAGACGAGCTGGTTGTTGTATTTATATGAAGTTGAGGCGCGCAATGAGTATACGCATGGATCGAAAACGTACAAAAAGTCGCAGGCGAACCGAATGGACTGGATGAGAAGAAAAGCCGCGAGGGTAATAGGAAGAGACAAGGTTGCGCAGTCGTCGTCGATACCTATGATTGTGGAACAAGGCGGGCAAGGCACGAGGCGTGGGAACTGTTTGGACATCGAAGGTGGGATGGACATGGACATTCTTCTTTTTTTCCCCACAACACGCCTCGAGCGAGTTGTCGACGCGCGCAACGTTGAACAGGGGGGAACAAGACGCTACGTCCTTAAGCAGTTGGCTTGGACTGCTGCCTTGATGAGGGGCATCATCAGTGCTGGAAAATGAGTGGTGAAGGAGGAGAAGCTGTGTCCATTCAAGCCAGTTCGTTAAAGCAGCACCCCAAGTGTCTCAGAACGCGCTGAACCCCAAGTCACTCTCAGAGGGTCTTCTCTTCTAACCCCGCTAAAATAGGTGCTCAACGCGGTGCTCCTTCTCAGAAAGGTACAAAAAACAGAGCAGGACAAAAACAAGAGCCAGGGACAGGGCAATGGGTCCAATGGGATCCCTCCCAGGCAGTGGATCTCTCCCCGCCTGCCTCCCGTCTAGGCCCGTTCCTCTCCTTTCATTAAACCAGTTACTGAGCATAATTCTAGTTGTGTGAGTCAAAGGTGTTCCATACCTGACCCCCCAAGTTGGCTGTAACTGTCATACAGCACTAGTATCACCCTTTGTGATGCAGAGATGCCTTGGTGCAGGTTGAGAAAATACACACGAGGCTTGATGAATGACTTTGGAATTACGCAGGCTACAGAGTACTGTACTTTGGTTCGCCTATCGACCAGGGTGTTGACGTGATCATCGCGGGGAATGGTTGTCGTGGATAGGGATGCTCTGGTGCCATATTGAATAGTGAGGCGACGACTAGTTCACCCGTCCCGTTACTCACGGTCCATGTTCCAAACTCGGATAGGATGTGCCAGAGCGATAATTCAGTCTGCTGCATCAGGTACGCTTCCATTCAATATCAAGTACTTCTTGATACAATACACCTTGTCAACATGAGAATATCACATCATTGATACATCAGATTTTATAGCGAGACAATAATGCTTCACATTTCTACGTTGACCATACCCTAAAAACCCCGAACCTTGTATTCTAAACAAACCATAGTGGTGATTCCCATTCGTACATGTTATCGAAGACCTCTATATGAGTCCAACACTTAACTCCAGGTTATGATGCCAGATGTGACCAGATATCTCTATCCCCGCGTCAACCCTCATGTTTCGAGACGTAACATTTCATACCTCCCCCCAACTCCCCATGGGTCCATTAGGAGAAATCACTGACCCCGTCCCGAGAGATCCCCCGATGTCCCAGTAGTGTCTTGATGATACGCTACTCCGCCTGGCCGATCGCCTTGTGCTTTGACTGGCGCAGCTGCTCGGGTGCCTGAGAGCCACGGGACTGGAAGGGACGGTCGCCTTGAACGTCCGCCTCTCTGCAGCCGGTCGCATCCGTGACACAAGTGGGTGATGCTGTCGCACGCGAGCAAACTTGGCCGCAGTGTCTTGCGTGCTTGACGTTGCAAGATGGGCGGTGGTGGACGGGGCCGAGGCAGTACTTCGAGGCATAAATCTGGATCGTAGGTAACGGAAGACAAGTTTCACATCTAGGTCTCTTTCCCATTCTTCCTCTGTAAAGCCATTGCCGACATGACTATCCTGAGACTGCCCCGGCTCAGGACTCGGCTCGGCTGTCCGGCCGCGAATGTCAATAGGTTGAGAAGCTGACTGGATTGTAGGGTGAAACTGAGGGAATGATGGCTGTGGCGGGTTCAAGGGTGAGGCTCTCTCTGCAGCTGAATGCGATGTGTTGAGTTCTGGAATAATAGGTAGGCCGGCATAAGGGAGTGGGGTTTGCAGCACCCTCGAATAGGTGCTAAAGGCTCCGGGGTGATGTGATATCTGGTTCACTAGCACGCCGAGCTCCCGTGATACTCTCTCCAGAACATCAAGCTGCCATGTTTCTTGTGAGACCGGATCGGGATGTTGTGTTCCAAGTTGTTGTGAGGCACGAGGCGTCGATGACAGGTCTTCATTCTCATCGAGTGAAGACTCTCCGAGAAGAATAGATATCATTTTGTCACTCATGCCCATTACATCACGCATGAATCTGCGAGTTATTCGCGAGATGAAGCCTTCCGAGTCAGCATCTGCTCCAAAGGCATCTTCGTCATGCCAGGTCATAGTATCAGAATCAGCGTCAAATGTTGGTTGCACTGCAATAGGTGCGGAAACTGATGGTGAGCGCTTGGGTTGTGAAGCTTGTGAGAGGCGTCTTCGTCTCGTTTCCCGTTGAATCTCCGATAACAGCACCCTACTATGCTCGAGTCGCCAGGCCTCGATCCTTTCCCGCTTCTCGCTTGCCTGGACCTGCTCATGCTCTAAATCAAGATGCGTCAAATCAAGGCTCTCCCTTCTTCGACGAAATCTTCTGGGATTGAAGCGCTCAAATTGGTAAATCTGCTCCTGCGCGTCTGGGCCGAGAGTTGGCTGGTCTACATGGAACGAGCCTAGTCCATCGTGGCCAGGAAAAACAGGCAAGGTTTCCTGATTTGGTTGCTGTGTGTGTGGTTGGGGCTGTGAGTATACTTCGGGTATTGAGCGAAACTCGGGAAGATGGCTGTCGAGACTGTCAAGCTCAGCGTCATCCTCCACTGATGCATCGTCTACTGCTGATAGTAGGGCAGATTGTCGTGAATCAACACCAGTATCCGATTTGACAACTGAATTGAAACTCCCTAAATCACCAACTCTTGAGTGTCCAGGCGTCTCCAGGAAATGCTCTGTTTCACTGAGATATGATGTTGTCGTGACCTCTGTCGGGGCAAACAGCACCCATGTCTGCGACTCTTCTTGGGGACGTTCCGCGACAACGGGTGCCTCTGGTCGAACGAGCTCCTGGTTATCTGACGGTCGAGCGACGCGTTGCATCGACTGCCGTGTCGGTTGGTGAAAGGCCATGGTAACGGCTTTGGTTTACCAAGCCAGTGTTTGGTATTTCGAGGAAGAAGCTGGCGATTGTTGATCGCTGGATGCTCCTGATAAGGATGAAGGTGATGGATAAGACGGTGTAGGTGCAGGTGGCGGGAGGTGGACCCCCTTGTCTCGTGCGTATGGCCCCGGGAGATAGTGGGGGTTTGCTATGCAAGGTAAATAAGGTAGAAGAACGGTGACCAGCTAGGTAATTAATAGCTCGATAACTTTGACAGAAACCCGACACTATTCCAAAGAGGAACGTGAAATGGGTAGAAATGAAGACAAAGGTGGATGTTGGAGGTTGGGGAAGTTTGATGAACAGGGTAAGTTTTTGGTGGTGTTGAGCAAGAAGCACAAGGGGAGGAGCGGATGAGACTTGTTTGACTCAGGTCGTCGCCAGTAATGGATCGCTAGGAGCATCTTAGCATTGTGCATGGTACAGGTGTGAGGGCGTCATATACCCTGGGTACATGCTTAACCGCCGATGATATATTATCAACCGTTGTACCTTTTAGTCGTGAGGTGTGGTCGGAGGTTTGATCGGCGGGAGATGACGGGAGGGAGGGGAAGAGAAAACAAGTGTCGGGTGAGGGGACATCAAAGGGCTTGTCTGTTGTCTGCTGGACGAGAACATCCGCCAGCTTTCGTCTATCTTTTATGTTTCACTTTATGAGTTCAATATGTATCAATGATACAGTCGAGTCAGCTTACCACGAGTACTGATTTACAGTCATCCAAGTGAACGTTACATCTTCAGAGTAGAAAAGGTGTCGAACAGAAAGCATAGCAAACACGATGTGCTTGTTTATTTGCTATCTAGACAACACATCTGGATCTACCACCCACATGGTTTTGGGCGTCTGGCTTGCAACCTATCAACGAGTTTCATCGCTACAGCCGCCGTTATCCCGACACTGACGTGGACGGGATCCTACCAACCGAGACCAAGAATGGAAGCTTTCCAGGTTCTATCTGAGCATATCATCTTAATGATAACTATGGAAATTCTCGCATCACTTCAGTGCCTGCTCATTCATTTTCATGTCTTCACATATCATCTTCCCTTCGTCGAGGATTAGGGGTCAATCAACGACTAGCGGCCACGGTGACTTGATCCTAAATATGTCACACGATCGTAGAGAACTGCATCGTGTCTAGCCCAGAACTGTCTCGCAAACCCAGCTCCACCTGCAGGGCAAAGTCATGGTGCATGTATGGAAAGATTCCAAAGGTTGTGTTATCAGATCAGTGGGGCTTGGCCTGTTTCGAGGACAATTCAGTGGGTTATGGTGCTGCGATAGCGCAATTCTTATCCCGCCTTATGCCACCTACACCCCTGTTTGCACACTGACAACACTGGCAGCACTGTCAGCCTGTCCACACTCATCCATGCCAAGTCACCAAAAAAAGAACGAGAGAAAAGAAAGAAAGGCAGAGAAAAGATTCCATGATCGTTCGATTACATGCCTCTGCTGCAAGATCCAATAGAGGCTTTAATGCTCGTACCGTATTCATCGGACCCCCATGCCGGTTGCAAGTGGCCATCTGACAAACAGTCTCACTAAGCACTCATAATATTTATTCTATGTGCATACTTTCCTCTGTGTAGAGTAACAAGGCCTCGGTGACTTGAACTGAAGATTCGCTCGACTCGACTAGTAGAAAGGAACGAAAACTCCAATGTTAACAACGGTCGCGCAAACCTTTGCTTTGCCCATCAAAGGTGCTCTGCCCAACCTGTGACCTGGGATGGCGTCACTGCTGCACCGAGTGAAGTCATGTGTTCGTAACAATATTCATGATACTGACCGTGGAATGCCCCAACAATGGAGCAGCTGAGCAACAGCAGGTAGGTACTGTAATACATTGTGCCGAGACACATTGATCGAAATTTTAGTTGGGTTAGACATCGGTCAGGGCGAGTTGGAAAAGTGATACCCCTTGGAAGCTGATGGGTGCTGACACCAATGTGGTGGAAGTCTCGTAAGCATCGACGGAAATCGGGGAGCTGACACATAATTAAAATGACATAATCTAGCTATAGTAGTAGGAGAAATCGATTATTAGTCCTTCACCAGAAGCAAACGGTCCGAATATCTCGGCAAGTCCAGATTTTGTCATGAAGTAGAACCAATCCGTATGATTATGGGGGGGATAAATTTGAGATACTGGAATCACTTTTCAACCAAGTTTATCATCATCCCAGAGTGAAATAAGGCGGAGGCTGCTGGCCGTCCTGGAGCATACAGAGAAGCAAGAACACGTACGAAAACGTGCACATCACATAACTGAAAATTCATGACGTCGCCTCAAACATCTCAAATTGAGAACTTTGTATTGGTAACATAAGTGAAAGTCATTACACGAGGACAAAACGATCACATTGTTCTGAATGCAATATTGAATCTGCCGAATCAACTCCCTCCAACTTGAGAGGTCGTTCAAAGGTCCTTACTTGACATGCCATTTTGACGCCATCCTAAACCCAGATGCCAACCCAATTTTACCATTTAAGCCTCAGACTTGAAAGCGTCGGGGAAGCGGCGCAGGTTGTCGGCAAGGCTGCCGTGGTTGGAGAGGAACTGGACGTAGGCACCGTCGACCTTGACGCGGCCAGCAGCCTTCTTCTCGAGGTACTCCTCACGTCGGAGAGGAGTGAAGCCCCAGTTCTTGGAGACAATGATCTTTTGTCGGCCAGGGAACTTGTACTGGGATCGGCGGAGAGCCTCAAGGGCAATGGCGCGACCTGTAGAGTATTAGTAAGATGACTCAGGTGGCAAAGATTGGTAATGAACGTACTGGAGTCACGGGTGCGGACACTCATGAGAATCTGGCCAATGTTGACACGGGCGACAGTACCGTTGGGCTTGCCCCAGGCACCACGCATACCAGTCTGCAGTCTATCGGCACCAGCGCAAGACAACATCTTGTTGATACGGACGACGTGGAAGGGGTGGGCGCGGACTCGGAGGTGGAAAGATTCCTTTCCACCGTTCTTGACGAGGTACTTGTTGGCGCAAATACGGGCGGCTTCGAGAGCCTCGGAGCTCAGCTGCTCATACTCGTTGGAAACGAGGTGGATGCAGAGAGGGAAGTCATCGACGTTGGCACGCTTGCGGCCCAGATCGAAGATGCGAATCTTGGGGTCGGGGACACCACGGTTGAAGCGCGACTTGGGATACGGCTAGAGAGGAGAATATGTCAGTCCATCTGTCCATCATCGTGAGCCATCACCACTCGATGGTGATGACCTCCCCTCGCAGCAATTTTGTCAGGAATATCGTCATCAAACTCGGAAATCTCGAGTTTGAAGCAACAAGATCCCAGCATCGTCGTCACTGAGGTGAATTTCGAGTAAACTCACCTTGTTCTTGCAGTATCGGTAGCAACGGGCGGGTCGGCGAGCCATCTTGTCGGATTGTCGGTGGTCTGTCCGTAAGTTGGGTGTTGTTGTTGGAGGGAAGATGAGCCGGACAAGAAAGATCACGACTGCCTCTTTCTGATTAACCCACCAGTTTGATTTCAAAGCAACTGTTCGGTGTTCGGAGTGGGGATTCCGCCTAATCCTCGGCAGTTTAGGGCTCGCCAACCAGGGTGTGTTTGCCCTCTCATTGGTTGCAGCTAAACCCACATCAGCCCCCACTCACAAGCTTCTATCAAAAAAAGAACTCCAAAACTCGACGAACTTTTTGCGAGATCTTGGTTCAGCACTTTAGCATCATTGCAACGACAAGTCGCCAATACCAATCGTCAAAATGGCCCCCCAGAAGAAGAGCAAGAAGGATGCCAACAGCATCAACTCCAAGTTGGCGCTTGTTATGAAGTCCGGAAAGGGTATGTGAATATATTGAGAATGCTGAGAATGTGCACATCAGAACAAATTGCTTACCATATCTTGATAGTCACTCTTGGTTACAAGTCTACCCTCAAGAGCCTTCGATCCGGCAAGGCTAAGCTCATCATCATTGCTGGCAACACTCCTCCTCTCCGCAAGTCTGAGCTCGAGTACTACAGCATGCTGTCCAAGGCCCCCATCCACCACTTCTCTGGAAACAACGTAAGTTCATGAGTTGGCAATTTCTTTGAATGCTATATCATCTTGTAATGACTACAAGATGATGCATACTTCTCAAGGCATGATTTCCGCCTGGAAACATCCCTTTGGCCGCAACGTTATGTTGCGACCTACCCAGAGAAGAAGTCGTTCAGACTTTGGAGGGTTCATAGGCTTACGTGTATACTTTTACAGATTGAGCTCGGCACCGCTTGCGGTAAGCTCTTCCGCTGCTCTACCATGGCCATCCTCGACGCTGGTGACTCCGATATCCTCAGCGACCAGCAGGCTTAAGCGGTCACTTGAACAAAAAAAGGAGTGCATTTTTGGCGTTCGGGGAAAATGGGTCTAGGCATGCGACGATATACCAATCTTTATGATGCATAAAGTGACGACTCAAGAGATCTTGTTGGACCTATTGGACGATTGGACAACATGCTCTTCAACCCAGAAGTCGTGGGCTTCAGTAGCGGTTCAATATCTTGAATGATATTAGCCCAAGTCAAATGAAACAATAAAGCTCATGATCGTTGTTCCCCGCCACGAAAAGTTTCTATCTAAACCATGCGTAATCTTTGTCTTGATGTCACAATGTCATGTCGCCGTCTGACTGTGTCTGTGGTGCTGTCCTCATTCGTGATTCTTGATCAAATGTGGTACTCTGTCAAAGCCACACTCTGATGGTTCTATGCTGTTGCTGCGCGAATCGCTGAGTCAGATCTTGTCTTAGACTTGTTCTTCCATGACAGCTATCGGCTGTTTGCATATATGCTGCTTATTGGATGCCCGAAAATGCAGGCACAGGACATTGAATCACTAGCCGAACCAACATTATGCTTGACGGTCCGGCATAATAACACATTGTTGCTGCGACAGAATTGAAGAGTTATGCATTCGCTTGGTATCAAGTTGATGATGCTCACATTAATTGAACCCACTAACCTGGTCTTGCTCTTCACGGATATGAATGCAGGAATGTAACCATTCCGGCGATCACTCATCTGCTTCCATCATACTAATTAATGCATGTACTGTATGGGTGGTAATTCACAGAAAGATAATTTATCACATGGAATTCTCACACTCATTAGTCTTGAGCATCAAAACCTTGAAGTCAAAAGAATGGCAAAACCCGCGTTTGGCATGAGGAAAGGAAAGCTTAAAGTCATCCGCAACACGACATCCCTGCCGAGATCGGTTATCGTAAACAGACATGGTTCTCCTGGCAGAAGACATTGCAACAGGAAATTGCATCCTGACATTATGCCCCAGTCATATATCTCGAAACCTGGCTCAATGGTTCTATGCAATTTAAAGTCGCATCAAGAAGTTGATCACGCCCATGCCGCTTTGATCATGACACGGTGCGTGTCACCGTTGGATAAGGACAGAATGGTTGTTTACTCGATCCAACGGGTGAGGGGACAAGGTGAGTGCTAGGTAAAGAGCAGGAAACGCAATCTAACCCCCAGATTTCCAGGTGCTAGAGCAGTTTAATAGCATCACTAGGTTTCGTTTCACCAGAGCAGCATCCAAATGACATTGCAGTTGAGGAGTGTTGAGCAATATGTGATCTAGGCGTCTCCTGTTGCTATGTGCTTCGGTCAAATTGCATTTGTAGCTTCCATCTGTGGTTAGAAACCAGGTCCCCTTCCATCACAGGCAATAATAGCAAGACATGTACCAAGCTCAGTATCAGTACCAGTAAAAGCTACTTGCATTCCGGACGCAGATATAGACTTTTTGGGAAGAATTTTGGAATCGGATAAAATAGACAGCAGCACACGACTGTGCAACTGAATTTGGGAAATCCCTTTGTAAGGATATCCAAAGATCACTATCGTTCCTCTTTGATCCTGGGCAGTAGCAGATTCAAACTGTCACTGTATAGCAACCCCTAAACTGCAAAAGAGGGTCAATCAGCACCCTGATAATTGAGCCTTCTAGGTAGTAGCAAATCTTCAGTGGGGTTTCGTTTCAACACAAAAGTGGCTTCACTGCACTACGCTACTGTACAAACCACCCGACACGACACAACAAGACCCCAACGCCACTACCCACAGCGCCAACACAACCTTGAACCTTGAACCCTTTGAGAGTTCCCATTAACCTACCATCAGCTTTCATTCTATTATTGGTCCCCACCCTTCCGGCTGTCGTGGTCTCTCAGTTCTCAGTCTCGAGGCGCAGACTGGGGCGGGCACACCTCCATCTCAAGGTTCCAATCCCAGAGTTTCAGGCACTCCCTATTTCATTGCTTTCAGTCTTGTACTTGTCTTCCAGGTCAACCAGGCGACCAACAATACAACGGAAACCGTCAAAGATATAAGACATTCGTGCCCTTGAACATACTTTATCTCTGGATTCCGAGCCACAACTACTTTGCACCTCTTACCTTATTCTCTATTCTCTATTCCCCCTCCTCCACCTAACACTTGGGGAGCATATACTTTACATTTACCTTTTTTTGGCCGGTTGTTTATTTTTTTTGCGGTCAAGTCAACATGTCTGCCGCCGTTACAAAGAAGCCTCCAGCGGGCGGCGTCGGCCGTGTATCCCACGACTCAAGTCCATCGCCAGGCACTTCCTCACTATCGCGCTCCAACTCTCGATCTTCTACACCGACTAGTGGTCACGCACGAACTCGATCCTTGCGAACCGGCACTCCTGTATCTGCTCGCGCTGCTATCTCTCGAAGGGATACTGGACCCAGTTCATCGGACATCGACGCTCGAGCTGAGGCTGCGTCAGCCATTGAGGATCTTCAAAAACGCCTAGAGTCGGAGGAGAAGCAGCTGCAGCAGTCCAAGCGACAGGTTGACGTCCTGCAGGCCAAGCTTGACGAAGCCGTTAAGGAATCAGCCAAGCTAGAGGAGAAGACGCACGAGTTTGAAGAGCAGATCGAGACTCTGAGAAACGAGAAGCGTGAGGTGACTCGTCAGATGCGCGAGATGGAATCCATTTACGAAGCGGAGCGCAGCTCAATTCTCAAAGAAAAGGAGGAGATGGCGAACAGGGAAGAGGAAATGCAGGCCGTCATTCAACGGCTCAAGGACAGTTTGGCACAGAGAAATAACGACGATGAGACCCGTCCATCTAGACAACGTAAGTCCTATTCCATGTTAATCTTACACCGCTATCTCGACCGTACTGACATGACAGACGTAGCCAACTCATCACCCTCGCTCGATGGCGGCAGTTTTGCACCCCCTTCCTCCCTCCAGCGTAGCGACTCGCGGAACAGTTCGAAACTTATCTTGCAGAAGGACAAGCTCATCGAGTCACTGCGACTGGAGCTTGCTGAGGCTCAAATCAAGTTGGTAGAATCGGAGAACCAGGGTGGTGGCAGACTGCATGAGGTTGAGAGACAACTCATGGAGGCACGAATGGCCAACGCTCGACTTATGGAGGACAATGAGAGCTACCAGCTGCTCCTGCAAGAGCGAACACTCAAGGGTGACTTTGGCCAGAATGATTTCAGTTACATGGGCAGCAACTCGAATCAAGATGCCCTCAACGCCCTTGAGGGCAAGGCCCTTGGAGGTTCCAGTCTTGCCGACGAACTGTCATCGGCCACTGAAGGAGAGGTAGCCACGGAAAGTGACCGTCGAGTCGAAGCCGAACTCAAGTCGATGAGGGAGCAGAATAAGGCACTCACATTATACATTAACAAAATCATTGAGCGCCTCCTTCAACATCAGGACTTTGAGTCAATCCTGGATCAGTCCGGCGACGTCAAAGGGGTACCCGACACCAATAAGGACCTCCCCCCTCCACCAGCGGAAAGACCAGCGGGCACAACAATACTTCAGCGAGCCAAGTCCATGGCTGTTGGTCCTTCCAAGCCCAGGCCGAGACCTATCTCGGTGATGCAGCTTCCTACGAATTCCGACCATACCAACCCAGATAAGGCCCCCAGCATCCCCATCGGCCTCGGTCGATCCGCCAGCACTCGTCGAACGCGACCTCAGAGTGATCAGTTTACCGGTGCCGCAAGCCTCGTCGGCCAGATGTATAGGGGCCCTGATGGACCTGTCTCGCCCCCTCTTGGTACTCCCAGACACTCGCAGACTTTCTTTAGTAACGGCCGTATCCCAAGTGGTGCGTCTACATCAGGCAATTTCCCTGGTATGCGAAGCGAGACTTCAAGCTTAAGCGGCGAGTCGGGTGAGATCTCGACACCACCCTCACAGTCTCCTCCTCGATCACACAATGATAGACACACGACGTCGTTCACGGGAGGCAAGCCACGCCCTCTACGTCTGGTCCAGGAGAACCCAGAGGCCGTCAAGGACAACAAGCGGACAAGCTGGTACTCGCCCTTCAGCTGGGGCGTAGGCGCGAAGAAGGAGGAACAGCAGCCGGTCCAGTCCAGCCCAATCCCGGAGTAGAAGCAGGGCGGGTTTAGTAGGGAAGCGGCAGTGACTGGGTCGAACGCTGACGAGGGAGTTGCTGGTGGGCCTGGTATGGCCAAGTACGGGCGACTTGGATATACATTTTACTTGTCGTTTTGCTTCATGAGATCATGGAGAGGGTATCCATTGGGACTAATGACCGGTCATGTACGATTTACGTTATTAGATATATAGCGGCGTTGGGCTTTGTGGGTTATTGACGGGTCCTGTTGGGATACTCTTATACATTGTTTGTGGACGACAATCGTGCGTTGTGACAAAGTCTTGCTGTTTGCTTTTGTGTTGTGATGCTGTGTAAGTGTGCATGCCTTGACATAAGTGAGTGTCGTTTCGCAATGAGCTTCTGGGGTTGGATGTGCTCTCATCCGTGAAGTTAGTCCGGCATCAACCCGGCGGCGGTCAAACCACAGCGAGATAACTCCCGAGCTGGAAGCCCGGAATGGTATCAACAGACAGTCTTGTCAGAGCAACGTGTGTTAGCGCAACTTCCTTCCTTGATGTTCCCATTCTAGGCAGTGAAGCCGTATGACCAAATAATCATGGCAATACATGCATCAAGTTGTCACGTCAGCGGGCATGCACTCATCGTCATCCATAACCACTCAATATATTTCAGGTAGACATGTTTCTCATCCAGTCGCGACAGACAAGCTCGAAACATTAGAGGCAATGGAAGGTGTCAGGATAGTCACAACCCTGGCATGTCAAAGTATTAGTGACAGCTCGTAGCCGCGGGATGGGGGAATGGGCAGGCGGACGGGATGGTCATTCGCGCAGGAACCCGGGATGACGATAGGTCAGAACTGTGATGGGATTGAGTTGTCAAGTTAAATGGGTAGGGCCAGGCTCGTGTGGTTTATTGCTTTGATGGGTTGATGGTCCCCCCCATCCCAGACAATGGACGCGTGGGATGTGAGATAAATGACGAAGCGGTTAGGGGATAAGGAATGTGCCTAAAATCAAGGACTGTACTACGTAGATGTTGGGAGTGTTGGTGTTGCAGGCACAGCCTGGTATCACTCATGTGCCATGTGCCTTGCCCGGTGTGATGCTGCTGACAGGATTATCAGGATGATGGGTGACGGGCCAGATTCTCCGCCTTGGCTCAGCGTCAGGTAAAGAATAATTAAGCATAAGATGGTGTCGTAAAATGTCAGAACAGTCCAACTCCATAGTACAAGAAACGGATATTGTATTGTGAAGTCTTCGCCGAACTCATTATGGCATGTCATCACCACAGCTACTCCCTACCCTTTCCTCTCTATTGCCCTTCCGAAAAATCCCACGGATGGAGGCTGAGGTGGTGGCTTTCGTCTGGCCGCCCGATATTGCCATGTGCCACACATGCGAACAAGGCAAGGGGGGGTTGCTGTTTAACAGTCGTGTCGAGTTATGAGAGGTTCAGATGTGAGGCCCGTGACTTGAAATGAATCAAATCTGGTAAACGTATGATGAGGGTTTAATGAGAGAGGTCACGCAGTTGCGGGCAGCAGGGTGGTGTATGTATGCTGGCATGGTTAGATGTTGATTTTACATTTCCATGTCTTGGGTTGGAAATTGAGGGTTGAGATGTCAACCAAGATGTTGAGGTAAAGGTTGAATGAGATGAGGTTCAAGATTGACTTGAGGTGTAGGTTAGCTGCCAGTCAACATGACAACATCCACTAGGTAAACATCGCAGTCTACACTTGTTCAGGCACTACCGGAATCATATCATAATAGTTGTTCAGTTTTGCCATGAATCAGAGGTCACACAACAAGTGTTAGAAACCTGGTTCCGAGGCACTATATCTTGCATTAAACATGGCATCGAACCCATGAAATCTGGGGGAAATCACAGCCTACGTACAAGAAACGGGAGGGAATGACAAGTACCTGAGAGGGTTCCATATGAACGAACCAACCCCCCAAAAATACATCAACATCTCACATGGCCTTGAAACTAGGATTCGATACCTGGACTCTAGGGTTATTCCCCGCCCTGGAAAGAGAGTCGGATTCAGATTAATGTCAAGATGCGGTCAGGGAAACGATAAAGAAACAGTCACGAGGCCATGGATGAGAATGAAGAAATACACAGCTCCATACAAGGAACAGGTACAAGTACAGAGCATGAACTCGCTTCTCAGGCTTGAAAAGGCGGTGCACGTATTGTACTCCACAGGTCAAACCCCCCCGCCCCTAACACTGTACGTACCTACTGCTGTAGTATGCAAGTTGCTCTCATGGGTTCAGTCCAGAACTGGCATCTACAGAGGAACATCAGCACCAACACAATACTCCGCTTATATCGTGCGTTGAGTATGTGTGCCTGAAGAGTGTGATGGGGGGAAGGGAAAAAAAAAACGTTTTCCAGGTCCCATGTGCACTCTTCTTTGTTTCGTCAACCACTCACCTGGATCGGAGAGAACGCCCCCAAAAGACCGTCGGCTTCTAGCCTGGAACAAGTCCTAGAGCCCATTCACTTTCATTCAAAGACAACTGACCAAGCGGGCGTCAGGGGAGACGTTCCCCAGGATATTGAGAGGGGTTACTCATTGGAGCCAAGACCTTTCGTATACATGGACCATGGTTCTCTGTGTGTACTGCAATCGTGTCTGAACCCACCTATTATGTACGTAGGTACTGTGTCAGAAGCTTCGATTCTCCGATCTGATCTCCTCATATGTCCCTTTTCATTTCTGCTAATGCGCCGCTTTGGTAAAAACAAAGTGATAGCCCATGACGTTGTGAGGAAGTTGAAAGAATGAGAAAGGAAATGCCCGAAAAGAGCACGGGCTGCATGAGACAGATGACCTAACTTGTATCCAACTGAATCACGAAAAGAGGTTGAGAGCCCTTGATGGGGGTTCATGTGTCTACTCATTGGCCTTGACATAGCAAACTCTTTGTAAGCATGCCATCAACGGCCAGCAATGAATGAGCGGTTTGTGAGCGGATACTACTACCACTACTCTCAGTCAATGCAATGCAAGTGGCTGACGTTTTCCTTTTTCCAGACTGACGAGATAGAACCGGCAACCGAAATCGGGTACCGGGAGGGCAGATACCCCCTGTTGTCTTGCCTGTGGTCTACGTCTACGTCTGCGCCTACAACTGCGTCTGCATCTCTGTGTTGTTCAATGACTGGTTCTGGGAGGGGGGTTTATAAGATGCATCCGTTGAAGCGGTTCGGAGGGGTGCAGCAACTTTGCTCCACAGAGTCTCAACCACAGTACTAATATATAAGAAAACGGCTAGAAAAGATGGAGGGTTAATGTGGAGGAGAAAAATGACAAGCAGAAACTAACAAGAAAGTAAATCCACAAATTGCTACAGTCCTCCAAAGTCAGTCTTGGCTCCTTGAACTTTCCAACTGGGAGGAGAAAATACAGAAAGCAGCTCTTGGGCAACAAATGACGGGAATCTGATGACTGATTCCTAGGCCTCGGCGTGGATGGTGTGGGAGCGATCAGGTACCGACTACAGGGGTGTGCAAAGAAAACTTTCCCCCAGACAGGGCTCTTGTTCCGACTGTCCCGGGGCACATGAGCCTGTAGGTAGGTACTCAGGCAAGTGTAGGCTTGCTGGGTGTAGTGAAGTACTCCAGTACCTTTTATGGATGTTTTTTTTGTCCTACGCATCATCGTATGGATGGATTCTATTCATTCATTGCCCGTTCAGTATGGGGCTCCAGTAATGAATGGATATCCCTGTCTGTTGAGTTTGCTAGCTAATCGCAGTTAACTTGCTTAACGTTGGGCCTCTATTAAATAAATAAAAAAGGTCTTTGGGGGTTTCTATAGTACTGTCTTATCTCCCTTTTTTTTTCTTTTCTTTTTTTCTCGTGAAATAATTAATTATATGAGCTTTTTTCTCTCTCTTCTTTCTGTGACCGCCCTTTGGTTACTTGTTCCTAAATCAATCTAAGGGCTAGAACCATAATGCATGAAGAAGCAAGTAATGAGTTGAAGAAGAGAGGGAAAAATAGGAGAAACGACAGAGATGCCATGTCGAATCTCGTGTATTTTGTGCTAGTTTTTGGTGCTCCCTCAACAACCAGGAACAACCGAGCTATCTCAGGCACGGAGCCTCCCAATTATCAAGGAACATGGGCCTTGTGTAATCTATGTATTAGATTTCATTTTATTGCTCTCGCTTGGCAAAAACATCAATGCTTTTTTTCTTTCTCTTCTTTCTCTGTCATTCTCCCGGAGCTGAAGGAAGTGGACAAGAAGGGGTTGCTATGGCCAGCACTGGCTCATCATGATACTACTTTTTGTCAACCGTCCATTAATCAATAAGGTTTGACTGGACGGACTGCTCTGGACGTCAAGGAAGCATCATTCGACATTAATAGTCTTTATCTTTCTTGCGCTTGTCACCGTAGACCACGTGATTGTGATATGTATAACCAATTACTATGGTATAGCCCGGAAGCGAGCCAGACTTGATGAAAAGTTCCCATATATCTAGCATAGAGTGAAAATCCTGGCAACAAGAGAGAAAAAAATTCAATAGAAAAAGAAAAAAAAGGAAAAAAAAAAAAAAAAAAAAAAGCCCATCATCCTCACAAACAATCCATCGCACAAAAAACACACGCCCCTAGGGCTGGTATTGTCATTTACTGCCAACTTGATCCTTTGTCTTCACCCTAATAGGAACAAGGCGACCCGACAGATTGTGTCATGGTCGCACGCTAATAGCGTTCTAAACCAATCCCATGTTGTTTGAAGTCTCTTCCCCGGTCCCAATAGTCCAACAGGTACCTTCTTTTCTTCCTCCAGGGCTTCCCTTGTAACAAGGTATTGTCTATATCGCAGGGTTATCCTTTGTTCTGGAGTTTCTCCACCGTCTCTCTCGCTCCCTCTCCTTCTCTACCTTCTACCCCTTCTGCCGAGTAGGTTAACCACTAAGGAAAAAAAAAAAAAAAGAAAAAACAGCAGCACTCTGTGCCCAAAATCCCTCGAAGCGTCCAGTTACAGTGCTGTTCTCCTCTGGTTGGTTCGTTTTTGGGCCTCAGTTCCTGATCCTGGCGGGGGGCACACCTGTTGACATCCATTGGAAAATGAGCCTGTAAGGGTGCGCCATCGGTGGATATTGCTACGGCCGGGTACGAATGCTCGTCACATCCCTCGCCTCTGCAAATACTACATCCACTGCCCATTTCTCTTGTATACCCACCCACCTCTTCCTCTGTCTGGTCTGGTCGACAACACCACCTTCATCATCGCTTCATCGGTCATCGTTTCTTCGTTCATCGCTCTTCGCTTTCCATCCACCATCCCACTATTCCTATCTTGCCAGGAACTACCGATAGAACCATCCCTCTTACCATTGCTCTCACCACTGGACATCTTGCCAATCCGATATACCAGCTAGTTCATCCAAGTCACAGGTCAACAGCTCGAAACCCTGAACCATTCACTGCCTTGACATAGACAGGCTCCCGTCTTCCTGCTCTGGTCCATCTTGTCCCCAACCAAACAAAGCCCATTTCACCTACATCGACCCAACCCATCC